>BGPT01002043.1:58605-69900 GCA_003297045.1 Symbiodinium sp. clade C Y103 | reverse complement strand
CGAACGAAGCATCATGCCTTGCTAAGTAGCTGTCATTCGATTCATCCTGTTTCTGGGTCGTCTGGTAGAAAGCACGCTCGAACAGAGCTAGTTTCTCTTTAGTGGCCAGTTTGCCCCAACTTCCGCCCAGCGATTCCACCAGGTACTTGACACCCGACTCGCTTCTGAGTTTCTCAGTGTTAAGCCTAGCCACCTTCTGAAAAGCAACACCTTGAACTTGCAAAGCCGCTCGAGGGGCGAGCTGTGATAGATGTTCCTGAGGCCATATCTCCTTCAGGAACTCCAACTTCCTGGCGTACACCTGGATGTCCGTAGTCTGAGGATCAAAACTGGGTATCTGTTGCNGGTATCTGTTGCCAAGGCAATTGGCTGGCCGGTAGGATCGACCCGGCTGCTTCCGCAGATGCACCCCCGGCACCATTGGCTTCAGACATGGCTCAGTTCTCTAAGGTGACTGAGTGTTGTTGTTTCAAAAACCTTGCAAAACCAAAAGAAAGAGTCCCACTCTGAATTCACAACCTTATATGGTTTTCCTTGGGGTGCTATCCAATTACCCCTGCGGCAGCTTAAAGCTCCGCTACCAATGCGAAACTCCTGGGGATTATGCCAAATGCCCCTTCCTGGGAACCCTGCCCACGACCGTGCCAATTGCCCTGATTTTGGTCTCAAGATGCCGCTCCCTCNCGGCAGGATTCGGTGCGATCGGATGGATCGAGTGCAAATGAATGCATATGGACAAGATCTGATGGTCATGATAGCATGAAATGGTTGGAAACATTAACAGTATATATATATATATATGCCCATTTTATATATAGCCAAGGTATATTCACAAATACATAAACATTCATATTTAATTTGATCCCCCCAAATAAAATATATTTGAAACCACCAGCCAATTCTGCATCGAAGTTGCCAGAGGCTTCTTTCCCCTTGCCACCTGAACCCGATCATCCCCAGGCTTGGGGATGATCGTGAATGGAGATATTATGTTTGAATCTCTTTGAAACATCAGTTCAACCAATGGCAATTTGATTCCGTTATGTTAATGTTCAACAAGAACGGGAAGAGGAAGAGGAACATCAGCAGCAATCATCAACGTCATCCACGTCCGGTCCCAGCTCAGTCTCCAAGTTTTCCCCCCTCCCCCGGTCGCTTCCAAGCTTGCCTTTGCCATCTTTGCGCTTGCCTTTGCCATCTTTGCCCCCTTTGCCACCTTTGCCTTTGCCCTTCTCGCCCTTCTCGCCCTTCTCGCCTTTTTCGCCTTTCACACGGCCCTTCTCCGGCTGGTCCATGGAGGGAGGCAGCATGGAACACACGAACAGGTCTTGACCTCAGGTATGACCCCGGGAAAGCTACTCCAACTAGTGCTTTCCTCTTCAAACGGCCAATCTACTGGATATTACTGCAATGATTTTGTTATATTTTATATAATGGGATATTTATAGGTGTCAATGGGATACATAAACCCAATCTTGATATACTTGGTGTCTAAAACTTGAGTTTATATCGGCCACTTAATGTGGCAATTCCATAGTGATGATGATGGTGATCACGTAGGGCACGTGGTATTCATGGGATTCCCGATGGATTCTGTCACCTATATGAAAGGTAGTATAGCCCCAGAACAAATCATCAAACAACCATAATCTATAGATTATATCATGTTCCCTGTGTCCCCATATTTTTGATGGTCCATAAATACCATCAAAACGAGTGACATTCCCCATGATATTAGACACCAAAAAGAATTGAATAAAGCAGCATCTAATCCCATAGGGATAGGTGGTGATCCACTACACCTTCGGGGATTTGCTTAAGGACCCCCCAAAACAGCAAATCAGGGTCTTCCCATGCCTTTCCGACAAGGTGGTGCCCCCCCGGGCAGAAGTGTTTTTTGGACTCCCACTATAGAAGTAGTTCGATATATGATATATCTACTACAAACCCAAGGGAAAATTGGAGCTGTTTGCACTTAGAGATTCCGAACTGGGGCACTACCCTGTGGTAAACTAACATAGCTATTGAAAATGGCCATTTATAGTGGATTTTCCCATTAAAAAATGGTGATTTCCCATAGTTATGTTGGTTTACCAAAGGGTACCTTGTATCTTTTTAGGGCCTAAAACGAACGAATCCCCCAGAGACCCCATTTTTTCCGCTGAGTCCACGGGACCCTTCCGATCTTTGCCGCGATATCCGCAGACCCGAAGCCTTGGTCAGGCATGGCCGGCATGGGGCCGGGATAGATGATTTACCTATGACCAAACTGGTGGTCTTAAGGGATTTTAAATGGAAAATCAGGGTAAATCCACTAGAAATAGAGGTGTTAGTCATTTAAATATGTTTTGATGGGAAAATCATGGAACCAAACGGGCAATTCAACAGAGAGAGCTAGGGACAATTGATGAAAATTGCCCATTGATAGATGAATTTAGCTATTAACAATGGTGATTTCCATAGCAAACTATGAAATTACCAGAGAGTAGTGCTCCCAATTGTTGGGGCACTTCTGTTACATAGAAAAGGTCTGCAAAAAGCATTCTTGACCCCTGCCTAATTTGCCAATTCCCAATATGGCTACAGTCCATACAGTAGACAGAAATCAACCACAGTGCCTCCACTCTAAGGTTGAACATCTGCCTCAGGGTTGTTGATTTTGTGGATGTTTGTGGCACTGATTGGATCCACATTTCTTGATTTTTTCTGCACATTGTGGCTGATTCAGCTCGTAGTTCCTTGCTTTAAATGGCTCCAGAAGCCCAAACATCTCAACTTGTAGTAGCTTTCCTTAAATCATAGGGCTGATGGTGACTATTTGTTTTTGCCCGGGCTTCCAGCGGGCTTGCCCTATCTTAACCTCTGTTGGGGGGAGGACCAAGCACGTGATCAGTAAATGGTACAATGTGCGACTTTACATGGTGCACCGACAAATTATTTGTTTGGGGGTGCGCCCGTAGATTGCTACGATTAGCACCTCCAAAACGTAAGAGACTATCTAGACATGCGAGTGGGAAGTTTGAAAAAAAACAGGCCAGCTCTGAAGTCTGGATCAATAATTATAAAACCCTGGCAAACTAGTCGTGGTGCACCCCATCAAAAAGTTATAGCCCTCTATGAATATGCACCCACCAATCAAACCAACCAATCCCAAATTGAGACTGTAAATTTGAATCACCTTGATTCACCTTGATAACTCACAAGCAAAGCCATAATATTACTTACAAGTCTTATATCCTGCCTTCTATTATTTCATTCTAATGATTGGCGCATTTACATACATTTACTATACCAGGTATTCACCATAACAATCTACCTAAAACTGGATGTCTAACAGGAAACATGACCAAAAACAACGGTTCGCAGGACTTACATTTGAGTTGCGGAAACACGTTTTTGTTGATTGATTGCACCCATCATGTCATTTGCCTATATCTATGTGCCCATATTTCCACATATGTTTTTTCGTATTCCCGTGTTTACTGGTTCAAACCCTACGCTTGCCGGTGAAGATCACTCTTCACGGCGGCAGAGGAAAGATCACCTGCAAGGTGGTGCATAGTTAAGCACAGTTCGTTTGGAAATCAGTCAACTAGGCTTTATGATATTTATATGTATACATCCATAGCTATTCTACATATAGCAGTTATATAGCAAGCCCCAAAAAGATGGAAAACTGACCTGAAATTCCAGTCTCTGGGATCCGCATCGCGACTGGGAGTTGGTCGATATTTTGGTACCAACCAACACAACAAGACCTGGCTGCGACTGCGACTGCCCTGGCAGCACTCCGGGACTCCGGGCTCCACCTCATCGCCCTTCTCCACGTCTGGCACTTTGTCCCCTGCGCGAGGACCTCCCGGCAGCCGTTCCACCATGTCCTGCTGCAAAAACACGACGGGGAAGTCAATGGATGTGGGAGACGTTGCTGTACTCAGTGGGTAAGCTGTTGTGCAATGTTGTGAGTTATTATCAGTGATGTATAAACATAACTCATATGATATATGTGATAAATTATGATATGGTACGTTATCATCTATTACTAGTAACTACGAACCGGAATTGGATATAGGTTATTCATTACAACCAATATCAACACATTTGATAACCCAGTTATACACGGGATCATCCCTGTTGCGAAGTGTTAAGTGATGGAAAACCTGAACATGTGTTCCAACGTCAAGAGATGGTTTACTGACATCAAGAAAAGTTGGGACTTCTTATAAGTGATGATCTATATACTGGCATCAATAAACCCACTCGGGACTACCCTGTGGGAATTTAGCATAGCTATGGAAGATCACCATTGTAAATACATAGGTAAATCTTACTAATCTATGTGCCATGGCTTCAATAGCTCTGTTAAACTACCAAACATGATAGTGAATTTAAGTGACATGAACATAATCTATGGAAACCGTTGGACTTTTCTGATCTAAACCTGGGAGGGCACCGCGGGGCAGGTGGGATGACTTCACGAAACTTCTGGCAGGTCATAGCCTTCATAAGTCGGGATCTAATCCCTATACAAATGGTTATATATCCACTTAGAACTGGAACCCCAAGTATCACATCTTCTGATAGCACATAGATTCATAGAGGATCTAGGATGTAGTCAGTATTTCCCTTTGTTAATGTAACATAACTATTAAATCCCACCGTTATGTTAGATTTGCTTAAATTACCAAAGGGAATGTCTACAAAAAAACATGTCCAGTGACCTGAAAATATTGAACCATGGAAAATAAGTCATGTATATAGTATCAATATCCGACAAGCCAATTCCCAAAAAACGAACGCAAAGCAAAACGACCACGATTCCAGCCATGAACATCTGCCCTCTTTTCGCCTCTGGGATTGAGTGGATATAGACCAAGACCTGAATGTCCTGGGTAACCAACATCTGGTGGGCTGTACAATGCGTGCTCTACGCTCCTGGAAAACCAGGAATGATTGGGATCGTGATCCCATCTGTGGAATGGAAAATAGGATCTCTTTGAACCCACCACACCAAGCTGTAACAAGTCATAAGCTGAACGACTGCGGCTACCCGCTGAGGATGCAGCATCGAAGATGTCAACGAAAATGCCGAAAGGTTTGACTGAAGCAACGGTACCTTAGCTCCATTCTTCCCCGGGTTGCTCCAGCTAACCCCAAATACAAGGAGAGTAAATTGGGCGAATAGAATGGCAACATATGATACAATTATGTAAGATTACCCACCATGTGGCCGTCATTTACCGTGGGTTGGAGCAACCCTGCCTTGAATTGGCTACAAACAGCCCTGGCCGCATCAACCCTCAAGGTTCAACGAACCAAGCTGATGATGGGTCAAACATTCAAACACTGCCGACTAGCTGCCTTGTATCCACTGCTTGGGATCGTAGTTCTGCCGCAATTTGTTCAGTCGCTCTTCTTTGGTTTTTCCTTTCAGACGGACATTGGCCTGAGTAGCTGCTGGATGTGGAGCCATGAGACAAGTGCAGCATAGTGCAGCACACATTCCCAAAGTGCGCCCAAATTGAACCCAGCTGCTCCCTCTCCGTCCCAAGATTCTTATGAGGACCTCAAAACTTGAAGATGTACATTCATTGTTCAACCAACACCACTTTTCCATGGGTACTGTATGACCGTGACTATGTGTCTAAACCGCAAGAACACTGAAATTTCGACCCAAAATACACGGGTTTCCTTACTAGGGGTTGTGAAGTATTCAAAGGAGTTTCGATAGATTTTGGCAGGGAAGTCCCCTTGCAGTTTTGCTTGAGTCAGGGGAAGCCCTCCAACCTATTGACTGCAATGGTATCTCTCTTTCACTGTCTCTGCAAAGTACTCAGTCGTGGTATATTTGCATTAATTGCGTACATCCCACGAAGTAATGATGAAAATCACGTGAATCCACCCTGTGATGAATTAAAGCCTACTTGCGTTCTTTTACTGTACTATGTGCTTGGTTGATTTGCCTCAAGATCCCACACAACAAGAATCACCATTTCCCTCTTCTTTCGCATCCCCACCCAAACAATTGCGCCTTGCATTCTAAGCTGGCGATGAACAACTATTTTCACAATTGTTTCTCGGCTAAATCACTTCTTCATGCATTTCTTTGCCCACTTCTTTACTGGTGCTCAGTAAGGAATTGGGAATTACCCACAACATTTATTACCCATTAACAATCATCCCCCATTCCCATCCATTCCCTACAAAGCACAAGTAAGACTTCTCGTCCATCTCATCTGGGTGAATCATCATAGTAATTTTCTAATCTCTAAAGTTCGGCTATTTTGGGATACCCTCTGGTAAACAAACATAGCTATGGAAAATGGACCATTTATAGTTGATGTTCCCATTAAACATGATGATTTTCCATAGTTCGTTTCGCAGAGGGAAAATCACCACTTTTAATGGGAAAATCAACTATAAATCACCATTTTCAATAGCTATGTGAGTTGACCAGAGGATAATTACCCCAATCCAATTCCGCCCCCGCCTCCGTCTCGCTGGAGCTCTCGGTCTCATCCTTGTGCCACATGGTGGCCACTGGAAGGCCCGTGTGCAGCGAGGAGACGTCCAGCCAGAGCTTCACCGGGTGACCTGGGACTATGATGGCAGCCCTGATGGCATATGATCCACCTAAATTCACCGGGGTATTATGATATTGGCCAATATACTAAGCAATATATGGTTGTTATATCCACCCAATTTTCTATAATATTTACTAACCAGGGAACATATATGTAATCTAGTGGCAGTTGAGTACTACTTAACAACGACTTGTTATGGGCATTTTCCCATCCCGCATTCATATTAACACCACCAGTGTATGGTCCCAAATATGTGCAACCATGCGTAACCCCCCTACTAAACCATGGCTTGTGGTGGAATGTTTGATATTGATATGGGATTCACAATGTGGTAAATGTGGTAAACCCAATGCCACAGTTGCCATCCCCAATGGAGGTTCATGACATTGGGTAATTAAACCCCTAGAAATGAGATTGTGTTTCTAACGACCCTCGTCATGTTTGGTTGGTGGGATGGTTTATGGCATTGAGTTTACCAGGTTTACCCCATTATTCTCCTTAGATCCCCCAGTCATAGTGAAGAAAGCCGAAATGATCCATTTTTTTTGTCGATCTGAAGAATTATATTCCCTATATCCCCCAGTGATAGCGGATTTGGTGACGGGAAAATCAAAAACATCTTCAGCAAATCTAAGTGATCTTATCTCAGGTGGGAATGTTGAACATTGATGTCCGGCGGCCTGGGCCCTCCCAAACAATTGCCAGGTGGAGTTGCTCAATTGGAAATGCAAAAAAAATCTCAATGGAAGAATTTTGGGAAACACTTCCACCTGCTGGCCTGCACATCGACGCACACGATTATACATCATTTTCACCTTTCCTCATCTCAGGCTGAGAATAGCCAGACCATGACTGGCCATGACTGGCCACCTTTCTGGGACCGATTTTTTGCTCATCCCTAGCTCGGATCGCTCTCCGCAGCATGAATGACCAAAATGACCCATCCAATCTGCGTACCCATTTTATGCTCATCCCTTGCTGGTGCTTCGAATCATGTACAATTATCTATACCCTCTGGTGAACTAACATAGCCATTGAAAAATGGCCATGTATAGTGGATTTTCCCATTAAAAATGGTGATTTTCCATGGTTATGTTAGTTCACCAGAGGGTACTGATGCTGGTTGGATGTAAGGTCGAGCCACCAAGTGCTTCAAGAATTTCTTGTTCACTGGGACCCACCAGTGGACGAATCTGCTCCTGTGGTAGCCAAGCCTGCCGGAGCCACGGGATACAAATTATTGGTTCCATTCATCCAGGATTCCATGTTTCATTGGATTGGTTAATGGGAAAATTTACAGGAAACCATGGATTTTCCCATCAAATATAGGGGTTTCCTGTAATTTTTTCCATTAACCAATCCAATGACATGTAGGTTTCAATTTAAGCAACACTTCATCTACTATAGATCAACGACTATCGCCTTCTCAAGGAGTTGAGCAGAGCTATGTCTTGTGTCTAGCAACCCCAGAAGAAATGCTGAAACAATCTGAAACATGAATATCATGATATCCATCTGAATTGAACCTGTTCTATCTTTTTGGGGTTACTATATGTATTTATGTGTAAAGTTTACTATACTATTTCATTTTAAGTGACATCTTACATTATATTTCTATATCATAGTGTTTGTTGAATATATTGAAACATCAATATCTATAGTAAAACATTCCTGTTCTATCTCTTTTCTTAAATACGCATATAGATGTAATATATTTATCTACAAAACTTCTAGCCGCATCTGCCACATGGCCTTGTGCTTCCGACCTGCCAGCTGCATAATGGCGCCATGGCCCTGACGAATCACCACAGCCTTCGCCATGTGCCAGCCACTGTGCAGCTCCTGCCATGCTAAGGACAGCCCCAACCATGAAAGGGTTAACCGCTGTCGAACGGGGAGTATTCATTGGTTCATTCACTTTACTCCACCTTCATAACTGGTTAAGTTTAGTAATTTCAGTGATGACCTGCTTTATTCATGGCTTCACTAGTGGAACATGTGGGTTTAACGACTGAAGGGCAATCATGGAACATCGTGGATAAATGGTATTTCAAGGTATTGCTTGCTGCATATGATACAGGAACAACCATTGGTTTTTGAGCATACAAGGGAAAAAATCATGGATCATATTGGGGATTTTTCGTGGGATTTGCCAGCAACATTGTGGGGATATAAAACCAACCATCTTGTGGAGATGTTAATGGAATATCTATGGGATATACCCTCTCGTAAACTAACGTAGCTATTGAAAATGGCCACTTATAGTGGATTTTCCCATAAAAAATATGATTTTCCATAGTCATGTTAGTTTACCAGAGGGTACCCCATACTGTTGGGTTTCTATGGAGGGAAAATCTGACCAGCCAGGATTATGAGGACAAATCTTGACCAGCTATCATGGGGGGGTCACCTGTTGGGGGGTGGTTGAATACCCATGAAAATTACTACGGTTGAAACTGCTGAAACCAGTCTTGCTATATCCCACATATGGATGTTTATCCATGTTTATCCGAGAAATAGGGATTTTCGCATCTTTAGCCAAGTCCGGGAAGGCTTCGTGCCGAAAATATTAATGGAAGTTTGGTATCAACGGTATCATCATGTATCATTATCCAATTCTTGGAATTTGTTAGGTGGGGAAATGGTTGGAAATGGATTTGCGCAGGACATTGGCATAAACGGGAAGGGTACAACGGGAACAATGGTGATTAATTGGATATCACCATATCTAACCTGAAACATGGATAAACATGGGGGAAAATCGGTTGGTGATTCCAGCTAAAAGGAGGTAGTCATTTGCTGGATCATCAATTTTCAGGGTGAAAACAGCACTATAGTTCTTTGCAAACATCTTGAAAACTAGACGATATTAAAGGTACACCTGGCTTTGCTGGAGTATCAGGATACTTTCAACATGTTTCTGCGACTGGAAACAGGGGCTCACAGCCATGTTAACTAACTAGCTCGGACCTTAGCAGTGCCGTCAGCTGGTTACAAAAAATCCTACGCAACCCATCCAAGCGGTTAGAAGTTGGCACTTGTTGCCAAAGGCATCTTTAGACATGAGCTTCGCCAACTTTGATCCGCAATCCACGGCTGGTAATGATATGGAATTCTTCCGGGAGTGCTTGGGGTCTCTCCCTCAGAGGTAGACATCCCGATTGTTGAAGGTAAAATCAGTATATAACATTATATTCATAGCCCCATATGCTCCATGTATGGTATATTTACCTACATTTGGGTGATTTTTAGGGTGAATGTTGGTAAATATTCCATACATGGAGCATCTGGGTAGGTATCTCAAACTATATCAAAACAATATTGAAACATGTAAAATAGTGCATACGGTTGACCCATACATTTGGATTTGGGCTAAGCATGGCTTACACCAAGTACGACCCAAAGCTCCGGCAGGTTTCGCCTGGTCATCTTGACACCTAAGCTGCCCCCTTGCAGAGACTGGGATTACCAAAGGAGAACCCCTGGAGCTGCCAAAGAGCAGCTATTTAGTCTTGGGGCAAAAATAAGTATATAAGTGGGCAAAAATAGGCAATTTTATATCGTAGATCTACCACAAATATCTGAGTTGCGAAAGAATACCCATGATTTTCTGCAGAATTTCGATGGGTGGATTACCGTTTGATCAGGTTTTTTGGGGGAATTCATTGCTCTCATCCAAGGTGCTCGGGCTCTACTGCCATTGGCACAGCGGGGTCCAGAATCCGCCATGAAGATCTGAGTAGAACTAGTGCATTTGCCGGGCTTAAGATGGCTTGAGCCTTTTCTATTGTCTGCACATGTACTCTTTTTTTGACGAATAGAGGCTTCCAATCCACAGTGAAATATAGTTCCCAATTACTTGATGACGACAATGTACTTTCGTGTTGTTTTTAGAGATCCCTACTTGTCGTATTCCTTAAGTTGAAAAGAACGTTTGCACCAATAACCATCGTGCAAGTCTTTCGCTCCGCTTTGGCAAGAAGTCCTTCATTGGATTCATCAGCAGCCCCCTGTGAGCCAAAGCGCTTTCACGCTATCCTTTCATGGAGGTCACCCATCATGACAGAAACTGCCAGAATAAACATTGTATATATGCTTCCGTGTCCCGTGTTGCTGGCCCCCCCCCCCCAAGGGGGGGGGGGTCCCAGGTTGCCGGCCACAGCGTGGTAGCATCCCCACCCGTTCTATGTGGCAAGCTATTTGCAACATGTCTGAGGTCCAGCCTGATATATACTCCGTATTTGCAGCATTTCTGCGGTCCAGNTCTGAGTTCCAGCCTTTTATTTACTAGGTATATGCTACCTTGTGGACGACCTACATAGTACATACATTCCCTCAAAGTACCTACGTACTGCAGAAAACCTCCCATTGATATACTACACATGCTTATATATCGTACCTTTGAACTATCCATATACTACCTAAAGACGATCTGTATTCTCCATATGTACCACCAACCCTCCTCGCCCAACGTATATTACAAATCACATATATATATATATACATATATATATATATATATATCCAATATATCACGAGATCATTTATTTATAGACCATACATGTATGTATGTATAATACATATATATATATATAATTATATGTCCTGATATATATATATATATGTCATACATATCATATGTATATATCATACACATCATATGTGTTATATATATATGTATATATCTCAGTTTTCACATACATACATATAT
>BGPT01002043.1:37255-51179 GCA_003297045.1 Symbiodinium sp. clade C Y103 | reverse complement strand
CCTAAATACCCGTGTTGATCTTTTCCACTTGAACTAAAGTGTGGGAATGCTAAGCCTCTACGCTGCAACGCCTGGGCAAAGCCCAGGCGTTGCGCGTATCATTGTCCCCCGAAAAAAGAGACAACACTTTGCTGACCTTGGCGTCCAAATCCATCTCCAGCTGTTCCACCTCGGCTGTGTGCAACATCTTTGGCCAGGTCGGAAACACCGCTGCGAGCGCAGCATGGAAACCTAGGGATAAACATATGATTTCTATTTCTATTGATTTCTTGCCATATTAGCAAAAAGTATGGTAAACCCAGCGAATGATCTTAATCACAAAAAATCAAACACATCTGTGCATTTGTGCACAAGAATGACCTTGCTGAATCATGCTGAATCACCACAAATTCACATGAAAAAAACAATCCTACTGACGCAATCTATAGTGACTAGGATTTGCTCATGGGGCCCAACAAAACTAAAATACAGATTCCTCTGTCATGGTCATGGTGGATTTCCCATTGGGAAAATTGAAAGAAACCACCGTCCCGATCATCTCGACTAAACCCAGCTATCCGGTGACGTCGGCCAAGATGATGCTGGGCCACCCCAACATACCGCTGGAGGGCCTGTAAACCGGCCACGTGATTCCTCCCAGCCTGGCACGTGAGAGTTCCCGGAACGGGGTGATGGTCATTTTCTACAGGAAAAACCCTCTATTTGATGCTAAAAACATGTCAGAACCATGGTTTCGGGGTCGGATTTTCCATGATTTTCGCTTCAACCAACCCAATGAGAAGTTAATGAACGTGGGGATTAATCCTAACTCCTAGTGTTCAACACCCCCTTTATCCCCTTGAATGTGCCAGCTAGCTGCTTCCCTTGCATACCATTGCATACCTAGGCCCCGAATGATGGGGTCGTCTGAAAACCATGTCGAATTCTACGCTCCTCAAATTTCTGTTTCTCTCTTTCCCTCTTTCTCTCTTTCTTTTCTTTTCTTTTCTTTATTTTTTTCTTTCTTTCTCCCTCTCTCTCTCCATCGCAATCCTAGGGGGGAGGTCAGGTTACGTTGTCGTTTTTTCCCTTTTGTGCTTATTTTCAGGTTGGGGGCTAAACTGATGATCTATATACAGCCCAACCGACAACAAAGGAATCCTCACATCAATCTGAAATCTTCACTCCATCGTCACTCCGGCCCTAGAGATTCTTGGATTGGCGGTGTGCCTGGTCCCCTTGTGCGCGGATCAGCATCTTGATCTGTGGCAAACTTGCCACGAACATGTCGTGCCCCAACCTGTCGACATGTTGGAACCTAGGACCTAGAGTTGACAAACGTTCATTGTCAAGGACTTGCGGTTGTAGTTGTTGTAAGGCCCCTTCATCATCCTTCATGCAAACCCTTTAAAGGTCCCAGTTGCCGGTACTCGCAGTAGGTATGTACTTCAAAGCCATCAACAACAGCAAGCACACAACCAGCATTTTGAGAAGTGTCTGGATTGTTCTGCCATCCTCTTCTGCTGCTGGTTCAAGGGAATCCCCATAATGAAAAACCATGTATTTCTCGGTTGTTGGTTACCCTCCGGTAGTCTAACACAGCTGACTCTGAAATGCATTTGTTTTGACATCTTTGATGGGAAAATCATCTAGAAATGCAGGGCTTTATTGCTGACTGCTGTAATGTCGAATTAATTGCGAGCGAATACTGCATGGTAAAATGCAAAAGATGATCTACATTGATCTACAAATGGATACGAATGGATACAAATGGTGGATTTGGTAGTAACTAGACCCTCCAAGTACCCAAACAAATTAGCAAACGTATTGAAATTATGTGTTCAAATACCAATTTCTAATCATTCTGATGGGTACCCTATCTCCCTGTCAGGCGTTCGGTGCGCTTTGACAACGCCGCCAAGGCACTCCGGGGCTTGTCGAACGCCCGACTGGCGCAGGACCTCACGCCAAGACGCACATCTTTACTATCCCCTTATTATACTTACTATTCCCTTAACTATCCCTTTAATTGTACCCTTATTATCCCCTCAATTGTCTCAATATTAGGGGCCAACCATCCCTGGGCAAACAAATGTTTGCCAACATGCCCAAAAAATTATGCCAAAATTGCATCAAATTGACCCCCAAACTGCCAAAAACTATCCCCTTCTCTGGCACTGTTAAGGGGATAGTTTTGGGGGCGGACTTAAGGGGATAGTTCCATATTAGCTTGCGGCAGAAAAAACTACTCCCTTAACTATCACCTTAAACTATCCCCTGAACTCCCGACAATTGAGGGGATAGTTTTGGATCCTTTTGGTGTCAATTTTGCACCAGTTTCGGGTCAAGTTTGAATCGCGTTTGAAGGTTCGATTTTGGGCTATTAAGGTATCCATTTTGGGGAATGCTTTTAAGGAAATAGTTAATTTCCCCAAAGTTAAAGGGATAGTTGCCCCAAAGATGGCAATTTTTAAGGGGATAGTTAAAGGATGTTGAAGGGATAGCTGACTCCAAAGATGCAAATTTAAAGGGGGTAGTTCCTCGAAATATAACAATGTTAAAGGGGGTAGTTCAGGGGATAGTTACTCCAAACATACCAATTTTAAGGGGATAGTTAAGGAGATAGTCACTCCAAATGTGGCGGAACTTGCGTGGCAGAAGCGGGTTACCCCTTAACGGGCCAGCTATACAGTCCTTCCCATTACTTCATTACTTGCGTCAAAGTTCACAACCTTTCGCGCAAATTGAATGCTTCGCTTCCAATGCAATGTTCGGCTTCATCGGACAAATTTCCCATTGCAGAAAAGCGCATCCCGTGGGCATGCAGATCCGCCTCCTCGGGCTTCTGCTCTCGACGACCGCGAGGCGAACGAGCCACATCACCAACAGCGACACAAGGGGACATAGGAAAGCCAGGAAAATAGAGTTTCCTGGCGTGCCTTGTAAAAACAATTTCCGCATTTCGGACCTTTTGCCTGCTCACGATCCAGAGGTCTAACAACGTTTCCTTCGTCACCAAAATCTTGCACATAAAGCAGCACCGTTTTTGCCGGTTGCTCGCAATCCTCTCAGACGATCCCAAGTTGTGAAAGCAGTAGCCAATTCTCGGAAACACACAAAAAACACATCATTTTTGGTAAGGTTGTTTTTGTGACGCTTTTCCATAGCAACACGTTAACTTCTTCAAGGCTCTGCGGATGAAAACCTTTGGCGTGACCAAGACACCAATGCACAACAACACGTGAACTTTTTCAAGACTCTGTGGGTGAAAACCTTAGACCTGACCAAGACACCAATGGACGCTTCTCCACAACAACACGTGAACTTTTTCAAGACTCTGTGGGTGAAAACCTTTGACCTGACCAAGACACCAATGGACGCTTCTCCACAACAACACGTGAACTTTTTCAAGACTCTGTGGATGAAAACCTTTGACCTGACCGAGACACCAATGGACGCTTTTCCACAACAACACGTGAACTTTTTCAAGACTCTGTGGATGAAAACCTTTGACCTGACCAAGACACCAATGGACCCTTTTCATACCCTCAGGTTGGCTTACAATCACTGGCTACACTTTTGTATTCCCAAGATTTCCCAAGTGAAGAGTGAAAGGCCGCGCATTTCTTCCACAACTGCCGGCGCACAAATACTGGTTACCTTCAATTTCAATGGATCGAGAGCATAGGAATTAATCCCAGCGCAAAACTACTATGAGTGTCCGACGTCTGACTAAAGGCCTCCAACTTTTCCATGGCGTCTAGGTCGCCTTGTGCAGCATCCGCCTTCATCTAGTTGCCGGCGCGCTTTGAGTTGGAGATGCGCTTGGCGCTGGCTGGAAATCCCCGAAAAGGAGGTAATTGGTAAATCCCAATTAACAAACTAAATGGAGGTTTTAATGGGAAAATCCTGGAAGTAAACGGTGCTTTTTCCATTGCCATCTTTGACTACTACGAGTAAGGCCTCGATTTTGGGCAGCCCATTTTTAGACACACCCATTGTTTCTACCAAGTCTTAGATTTCTTGATTGTCACTTACTGTGGAATCGTACAAAAACTAGCCAACATATCCCTTGTGCCCCACTGCTGCCAGTAGGAGGGAGTGCGGTTCAATCGGTATACAGCTGCAAGATTGGACACGCTATTGTCTACCATATGGCTCTACTCTTGGAATTCTTATGCTAAAACAATTGCTAAAACTCTGATCGGCCAATGGATGTCCATGCCACATTTGTTGAAACAACCAGTACGACCAGTGAATGTCAGCAACTCATATGATTCAACCATATTGAACATCTTCTTCATGGTAGGCAGCATCACTTGATGCCCATCAACAAAAACCATTTGCTGCTCTACACTATCCTGTATGTATATATATATAAATATCCGAGATATTGTCGTACATGCTCGTATATATACACGTATCTGAACAATATCTATAATTGTCTATAATTATCTGATATATACATGTATACACGTGTGTACATTCCCATCCGTTAAAAAAAAAAAAACAAAGCACTAGACTGCCCGACTACGCAATCGAGGTTTCTCTCACCATAGCACTGCCAAAAGCCCATCAGCGACAGGTTGAGACATCAAGGGTCGTGGAGGCGCCGAAAGAGGTGCTACCTCTGACGCGACCCTGGGGGTTCCTGGAGATAGCTTGGTTTTGTAAGACTTAGCAATAGAATTGGCTCAGAACTGTAGGGCTGGCCATGTTTCAAGGCTGCTCTTAGATCCAATGGACTTCAATGGATTGCTTTAAATCAACATTCCCAGAAACCACAGTAAAATTACCTCTGAACCTAGGGTATCCTGCAAAAACCTGTTTGAACCATATAATAAGATATCACGAAAGATTCTCAACTCAACATCTTGTGAAACAGTCCAGCACCATCTGGTAGTCAGCTCCATGGCTGGAACAATCCCCCTATAACTTGGATGGCGCGTTTTGGTCCATGCCTCACGGGGCGACCCAGGCCTTAGTATTTCCATGGCGACTGGATTTCTGATTGCATACGTGAGTTCTCGAAGTGGGTCAACAACCATGGAAAAACAGTGGTTAAATTCGGTTAAATCATGTCAAAAAACTACAAACATTGGTGGACATAGGATAAGTTAAGGAGAAGGAGAAAACATAGTAACGTTTGTTGTGATGTCATGTTTTGATGTTTTGATGTTAGTAACGTTTTGATGTCTGTTTCACCATTCTACAAACATTCACAAAGCCATTCTAACGTCGGTTGTGAATGTTAATGATGAAACATAGTGATACAGTACGATGCATGGCGACCATGCGTCTTGCCTTGGCGTTGTTGAAGGCCGTGGAATTTTTGCAAACAAAAATAACATCTTTTTTGAAGCTGGTTAGTATATATATATATGTTCAAATATGTATACATGAATCACATGTGTGTATATATAATATATATATATATACGTGATATACATATATATATATATATATTATATATAATATCCACATTTTAGGTATGTTTTTAGCTGGTTCGCATCTATCCCCATTTAAAGTATGAAACAACACCAGGTTCTCCGGCACGGGCGGTCTCGCTGACCAGTGCCTCTCCTGGCCGCTTGACGTTGTTGAAACATGTTGATAGAATTTTGTGGTTGGAAAATCTAAAGGAAACCATGGATTTTTCATGATTTTCCCATTCATTAAATATGGGGGGGGGGGGTCGTATCAATTTTCCCTTAAACCAATCCATTGATGAAACCACTCAGAATCCGAGAATTTCTTCACCTCAAATTGATGAGACACTCAGAAAATGACATGAAAACTGGCCGATTGGCAGCTGATCCTGGCAGCTATCCCCCATCCACAACCCAGCAGGTGAGAAAGCACTGCACATCACTTCATCATCCTGACCATCTGGAATGATCCCCACATGTGCCAATTGGTTTCACGAGTGTTGGCAGAACAAACCTGATAAGACTACTATTGGCCACCACGCCAATCGATGTATATATCAATATTAGTACGTCTTTTTAGGCTTACACCCACAAACTATGAACTATATTCATACATCCTCCGTGAAGGTTCACGAGGTCATGTGGGATCCCAAGCGGTCATCCAAGTTATTGGCCGTAAAAATTTCAAGTGGGAAACCACTGGTTCAAAGGGTCCACTTCTTTCGGGGCCTCCATATAGCATGACAATCTCAGATGCCCTGCACAAAGATTCTTGTAGCTGGCTAGTATATATATATAATTATTATATATCTATATATATATATCTCTATATATGTATATACATATCTCTATATATATATATATCTATATATATAGTTATATATTGATTAATATACTCTGGTTGATTAATTCCGGCACATCCCCAAATAATGATGCCATCTGCTACCGACATGGAAACCCCCGCAATGATCAATAGGCCAAGGGTTTATTCATCCGTGGTTGGCATTCATTATCATGATCCCTTGCCCCTTAGATCAAATTCACGAAAAAAATCATCAACCACAAGGTCAACGCCTTCAATAATAGATCCTAAATAAACCCTTTAGGCCCTCTAGATCGGTGGTTGGTTGCCACTGAAAATGGTGAGTTTTGGCCACCGGTAGACCCCCTCTCCAAACCCAGAGGTTTCTCCAGGCATCCCAGTCCCAAGATGCCTGGGCAGCCTGGGCTGCCTGCTCCTCCCGCAACTGCTGGAGCTCCAGGTCGTGCAACCGCTGCTCTTCCAACAGTACCTGGAGATGAGACGCGAAATCCTGGTGGGTCTTCTTGCAAGGATAAGACATGATAAGACCTTTTACACATTTGATTGCATATTCTTGCATACATGTTCTACGATCTTTTTCTTGGATGTGTTCACATAGCATTTTTGTTGATGTATCTTGATAGCTCTACACTATGTTTTCGTGGTTTCGGCATTTATGTTCTCTTTCTTGACGTCGCAATGTATGCCCGGTTCTCTACATGTAATGCTGATGTTGTAGATACCTAAGAGAAAGAGAGAGAGAGAGAGAGAGAGAGTGGATAGATTCAAGTAACTTATATTTCTATATATAGATATATTTCTCTCTCTCTCTAATTGGATTCTATCTGTAATACACCTCTCCCTACCTACGCAATGCACGCATGCACCTCCTCACATACAAGTCCAACAAGAATACTCCGAATGTACACCCCATCCAAGCGGTTACTGTCCAGCTGTACTGGCTGGTGAATCGGCATTCCCATAATGGATTTCGATGATAGAATCACCAACCAATAGGTTTTGAACACTGCTCATGTCATGAACGGATTTGAATCCGCCTGCTTTCTTCGCTCTTGGGCCTTCGCACCGACGGGAATTTACCAAGGCTGACTGTTCAGTGTAGCAGGGGTGGAAATCAAATGAGAATAGCCTCAGGTAATCAAACATGGCTGGAAAATCCACTACAAATGGAGCTTTTCATGGCAAAATCACGGAACTCAATGGGGGGATTGTCCAGCAGGCCATGTTAGATTACCAGAGGGCACAGCAATTCAAATGTACAACTGTACTCCTCTTCCTGAATTTCAATCCAAGATTATCCAACTTCAATGTGGCTGGTGACCAGCAGCCATGGCCGCCCCGCCTTCAGCTGATCCCTCAAACTTGGAGCTGACCGAGCTGACCTTGGCTGCCGGCGGCTATTTTTCACAGTTGCAGCTGGGGTCACAACTGTCCTTTCGTTGGGCATTAATCCCATCCCCCCTGAGTACTGTCTACAGGGGGTTTAACATCAAAAACGATGGTTTGACAATGTTTGACATGGTCCAGTGTCCAGTCACCCTGAGATGGGGATGTATAGAGAGAGAGAGAGAGAGCAATCACAATATTCGATGCGCCCCATATGCCCACCCAAAAAGAACAACTCCAATAGTCTCCAATACTTAGCCAGGGATTCTAGGCGGGTACTTGATACAAGGGGAAGAACGAATTACTCCTAGAGACTCTATAAAAGCATTTGCAATAAAAAACATGTGTTTGTTGCTTACCAGTAGTCGCGTCATTTACATATATACAGTATACATGATTCCGATTGATGCTGAATTGTTGCCTGGATAAAATGTCGAACCCCCGTTAGAAATTCAAGTAAATTCAAGTTATCACCAAGCAAGCAACAACGGTTGCAACTTGCAACGCATTTAGCCTAGCCAGGGAAGAACCCCTCTGAGTCACCGGCATGTAGCCAGCACCCTGAGTGCAAAATGGGGTCCATGGATGGGACCCCGATTTTTCCATGTGGTAAACATTGGTGATGCCATGTTAAGCCCGTAAACAAGCGGTACCCTATGGTCAACTAAGAGTTTGCTATGGAAATCACCATGTTTAATAGGTAAATCCTCTATAAATGGGCTATTTTCTATCTCTCTCGCCATCGCCCTCTCGAAGAGTTCAGCTGGGCCATTTTCTATGGCTGTATTAGTTTGCTGGAGGGTACCTATTCCTTTGACTGATTAACATCAGAAAATTGGCATCAAAATAATTGCATGGTCTGAAACCAGACACATGTTGGGCCTGTGGTTTGAGAACCAGCACCCTGGACCTGAAAAAAGAATAAACAATTTGATGACACGAGTACTTGATGAAACTCTGAGCAAATGTGCCAGCCTTTTGCAGATCATCGCAGAGTTCTCCCGGAATTGGTTTTAGAAGGAACCAAAACAAGAGGATTTTCCCTTTCCTCAAATCTTCTGTATCTTTCAGCTGGCACACCAACGAGCTTCGGACTGCAGCAACTGAGGGAGCTTTTGGGATGGGAGGAACCTGGCAGGGCCCAGGCCCGGAATCGATGTCTTCCAACGGATTCTGCAAAACATCCACCAACAACGATACAATTCAATTTCTATTCAAATATGATTATATAAAATATAGTCTAGTACCCCCAAAGATTAAGAACACAATAATTCACCACTATTTGAGTATGATGTTTTTCTATCTGTTTGAGGCTAAAAAAAACCAACAGTTGGTGCAACACCCTTCGAGACCAGCCTGTGATGGTATCCCAGGGTGGCCTCATGCGGGAAGGTCGTGCCAAAATCTGAAAATGGTTCGTAATTATGCTTTGGGTGGTCAACCAAACTTCTGGTTTCACAAACTTTCTTTACAACAAATAAAGTTTGCACATAAGTTTTTTTTTTTGCCAGTGCACCTCAAAGCGTTTGCCCTAAAACTAGCCTGCTGGGTGCATAGGTTTGGAACTTCAATTGACACCGAACTCAAATTTGAGGGACCAAAACGATTTTCCGGATCTGGACCATGACAGGATGACTCGTGGATGATACCAACAAGTCCCAGTGATCCAAGGATTTCAAGCCTCAACCGTTGGCTGAAACCACAGCACCAACGAGCGCAGCATCAAAGGTCAGGATGCTGGATGGTGCTTAAGTGTCTTGCTGGGAGGCTCCGCATAGGGCTCATCTAAACGAAGTTCGTCGAGAATTTCTTGCACCTAGAAATGGACGTTGAGCAGTTGACGGAATCAAAGGGGTGTGTCTGAAAATGGCCATTTGAATAGGGAAAATGTGGATAATCCATTGGTATTGAGGGTTGTTCTATTGCCATATTTTCAGACCAACTCATAATAACTCAAATACGACCAAATGAATAAATATATGACAAAGAAAATACATGGAAAATAAATGAAACTAATACATTCTGCAGCTGGAAGGATTTGTGGAACAGCTGTGACCAGGATTGGTATCTCGGATCCCAACCATTGCTTTGTCGTGGTAACACCGGCAATCCGCCTAAATATGCCTAAATTATATGATCACCCAGGCTTTGCCAATCCGGTGTTGCCATCAATGAACTTGGTGAATTCTGAACCACTCATCTTGAGAAATGAACCCCTTACCCGTGTCATGCTTGGAACCTGTCTCAACCTCTTGAGTCGCGAATCTCGGGTAGAATGGAAAAGTAGACCACTGGAAAAAAACACAACATATAACCAAATACTTCGTAGTAGATACCTTATGTAACTGTATAAAGTCCCGTGGCTCTCTCAATATGCATTTACATACTATATATAAACTATATATGCATTAAACCATTGAACACAATACATGGAATCACACTGGTGTAGATAGAACATCACTAAAACTGGAATATCAGACCTATCAGAATTGAAAATTCCAGCTAGTCTACTTCAGGATGATTTCCAAACATCGTTAAAGATTCCATATATTCTATCTACTTTAAGATGATTGCAAATATATACCCTAGGGGAACCAAGATAGATGTGGAAAATGGTCCATTTATGGATGAATTACCTATTAAAATGGTGATTTTTCACATCTATGTCAGTTTGCCCCAGGGCAAGCAATGACACACAAAGCAGCTGCAATAATGTTCGCAAAGCAATGCCATAAACCATGCACATTTTGATGGTTGACACCACCCATAGAAATGGTAAATTTGGGGATGGTTTGTATGCAAATGCTGGTAAAACAATAATCAACTATCCCCAATTTCACCATAAATATCACAAATAGGTGGTATAAACCCTTCCCAAATGGATGATTTATTGGTCACAGCTGGGCCATTCCCTCAGTCGTCGCCTCCTTGGCCAAGTTATCGTCGCCCCCGCGTGCCCGTCTCCCAACGAGGCGCCTGGCTTGGTTGATGTGGGGGCCTCATCTTGTATGTAATGGGGTGTGCGTACTGTAATGTAATGTTATAATGTGTTATGTTGTGTATGTCTATCAATGTCTAAGTAGACGCGTAGCTATACAAAATACACATTTCAGAATGACTTTCAGAACTTACTCTATATACATATATACATATGTCTATATCGTACAGTATCATATCACATCATATCATATTGCTTATCAGTCACAAGTTTCCATCTAAAATCCATGCAAAAGGATGCAAAAGGAATAACTACCACCGGCTGGCCGTTTCAACCCCACTGCAAAATAGCAGTCACTACTACCTATTACCGTAGTCATCGGGGATCATCAGCATCATTCATCATCCCAGTGTTGGATTTAAACAATGTTCGACTCCACCAATCAAAATATATCACAACATATCACAATATTCTCTCTCCCTCTCTCTCTCTCTCTCTCCATCGCCTTCTCGAATAGTTCAGTGCGATATATGTTTCACTGTTCTGTTTTTCAAGTATCGTGACACTATGGTCGTCATTTCATTGTGCCAAAGGATATGAACACGGAGCTATTACCGAGCTTTCCAGCATTGATCATCCGGTACCAAGGCAAGCAACGCTGAACTGTTTGGTCTTGAAGCCCAGTACGTGAACAAGCCTGGAAGCGTGCACAATGCTTGCCCCGTTGAAGGAGAAGCTGAGTTGCAACTCAAAGAATTGAAATTCAGACTCAAACACTTCGTTTGTATTAATTTGTTGCATAATGTTGCATATATTTCCTTCCAATAATTTAGCATCATTTAGCATCTTTCTACAAAGATGCAGCAATTTGGGTTGGAGTTCCGGTCGGAGGAAGATAAAACCCATGCAATGAACTGGAATGCTGGTCAGAATTGCGTAGAGCAAACTGCAAGACCATCTTTAAAAAAAAAACTCAAGATACAAATGGGGCGGTCTGAACATGCTGCATAGCCCAAATTACGATTGGAATAGGAAACCTGATGATCCATTCCCTATGATTCCCTATTGACTCCTTGAATGCAGGCTGATGAGATGAATGTGACATCTCCACCCCCGCCGCCATAAAACGACCTCCTACATGACTCGTCGCATGCAAAGCGAGTGCCACGAGGACAAGGGATCGCCTGCAGCGTTCAGGCACCAAATTCAGCTGAGACATGCTGAGAGCATTTGCGTTTGCCAGAGAGTGGGGGGATACCGCAATGCTCATCAATGTTAATCATAGCATTTCATAGCTATTCTCATGGTGAAAGTTACTGTAATGAACCTTGGAAACCATAGCATCTCGGGGTCCCCTATGTTCAAACAATAACTCCCATTTTGTTCATCATTCAGGTCCCGGGTCCCTACACTTGCGAACCAAATCATGGCATTTTGAGTTGGGCACCATGATACACTTCCGTATCCACTGGCATGGTGGATGCCCACTGAGCTGGAACTTCCCTGAGGAGCATGTTGAAGGCTGCCCCTGTTCCCTGTCGTCTGATGGCAACGCATCTGTTGATCAGTCAGGATTACTATCCCAAAGGGGTTTAACCACGCTGTTCATTCAACAGGAAGAAGATGAAGAAGAGAAACATATGGCCATGAGTCAAAACCCTGGCACCTGGATGGTACCCTAAAATAGCTGGTTAATGGATGTTATTCCCTCAAATATGGTAGTTTCATGGGTTTTGACCCATCCCCATAGCAGCAACCACCAGCTGGCCGTGATCCCAACATCCACCGCCATCTTCCAACCTGGTCTGCATGGCACCGGGCAAAACCCGCGGGTCACCGGCGTCTGTGATGGCTGAAGGGCCACAGAATTCCGAAGGAAATCTCAGCGGCAATGTTCGAAAGAAACGTCTCTTTCCACCGGCTTTTTACGTCCCTTTCTCGTGTTTCGTGTAATTATCCAATGTTTTTTTCCAACGTCTTCAGCCGGGCTTCCCAATCTTGGCATTATGTGGAGCTCTGCCTATCAAAGCTGCCATCTTTTTTCAGCATTACACATCTTGGCGGCGCCTGCCAGGTATGGCCAGCACCACCTCTCAGCACATTGGCATGGCACAAATCTTTCATGACCAAAATCCTGGGCCCTGAAGCATCATGTGCTTTGATCTGTGCTTCTGCGTTTCTGAAGATGCATCCGGGTAAGGACTGGCATAGTGGCGTAGTTCTTCAAATCTTGGGATTTACATAGATTTATATATGGATACCTACTGAGGAAAACATCATGCAAATATGCCGTAATATGCTTGTGCCGAAGTGATGGCTTCAGGATTTCCGCCAGCAACGACACCCCATCTAGCAATTTCGAAGTGTCGCAAGTTGTTTCTGCTCCACTCACTTGCTTTCTTGTCGACCCTCAAGGCAAGTTCACTCGATCCGGAAGCTG
Organism: Symbiodinium sp. clade C Y103; assembly: GCA_003297045.1. Lineage (NCBI taxonomy): Eukaryota > Dinophyceae > Suessiales > Symbiodiniaceae > Cladocopium > Cladocopium sp. clade C. The sequence continues at coordinate 38,184 of BGPT01002043.1, read as the reverse complement.
GGTGCTCCCCAGTGACATGTGGAAATCTAGGGTGGAAATTCGGAAATTAAGTAAAAAACATGGATTAACCATTCAGGTGAAAGGAATCTTACAAAAGAAAATGACCATCCGTTCGGGCTTCCATGCGGACAACACTCCGTGAAGGCGGAGAATCATCAGACCAGCCCATCTGGGGTTCGTTGGAAATCTTGACTCCCAGAATTGGCCGGGCGAATTTAAGGAACGCCAAAGATTTGGAGGTTGTTTTACCATACTTTCATCATCTTTCATTCTCGTTTGGTGCTTTGAAACCCCGTCAACTCAGATCATGATCATCATTATCATCTCAGCTATGATTATGATAGACGATATCTGACAACAACCAGTTTCATTGATTATATACCCCTGATATGTATTAATATGTATCTATATATAATTATCGAAGGAAGTTTAGAAGTGAAACTTCCGACAATATGGACAGTTGAAAAGCAGAGGTGAGAAGAGCCAAGATGTGAAGAGCTCAGCCNTTAACAACTTAGTTAGTTAGTTAGTCAGTTAGTCAGTCAGTCAGTTAGTCAGTCAGTCAGTTAGTCAGTTAGTCAGTTAGTCATTTAGTCAGTTAGTCATTTAGTCAGTTACAATCAAACAATCAGTCGATCAAACAATCAATCGATCAGTGAATGAGTGATAGTCAGTTGGTCAGCTAGTCAGTTAGTTAGTTTGTTAGTCCGCTCAATTAGTTAGTTAGCTAGTCAGTTACTCAGTTAGTCAGTTCGTCAGTTAGTTAGTTAGTTAGTTCGTTCGTTCGTTCGTTAGTTAGTTAGCTACTTAGTTAGTTAGTCAGTTAGTTAGTTCGTCAGTCAGTTAGTCAGTTAGTCAGTTAGTCAGTTAGTCAGTCAGTCAGTTAGTCCGTTAGTCAGTTAGTCGGTTGGTCAGTTAGTCGGTTAGTC
>BGPT01002043.1:18186-37220 GCA_003297045.1 Symbiodinium sp. clade C Y103 | reverse complement strand
AGACAGATAGATAGGCCGACGCTCCAACCACTTGTCGGTCCATCAGTGAGTTCGGTCTGCCATCCATCAGTCACAGCAACGAACCTCTCCTATAGGTTTACCATTTTTGAAACTTCCGCCACCGCCTTGTGCGGTACTACTGGTATNGAGTTCGGTCTGCCATCCATCAGTCACAGCAACGAACCTCTCCTATAGGTTTACCATTTTTGAAACTTCCGCCACCGCCTTGTGCGGTACTACTGGTATAATTACCCGTGATACTTCTTGTTTCTTGGTGAATTCCATTTTTGTTTGCGGTCGTTTTTCCATATTCTGGTTCCACATCCTAAATTGGCCCTGTGGGTCTAGATCATACTCCAGTCGTACCTCCTCAAAGGTGACGGATCCACATTGGGGGTGCAGTTGAGGTTACTCTTACGGATATACCCTCTGGGAATTTAACAGTTTGCTATTGAAAATGGCCATTGAAATAGTGGATTTTCCCATTAAACATGGTGATTTTCCATAGCTATGTTAGTTGACCAGAGGGTAACAATGGGAATTTCAACCCGGCAGTGAGGATATGGGGCCCCACTGCGGCCCTATGGTCCCACTACTCACCTGGCCCCTGAGCTGAGCATCCCCCACGACTCGCACGCGCTCCATGGTGCCGGCTGGGAGCGGCGAAACGCTCCGGGAGGGCCTTGCTGGCGTGTCACTAGGATGATAGCAGCGATGGTTCGGTGCATCCGAGTTCATCCCAGGAGTTGTAAGTTGCTTAGTCCATCACCTTTGGATACATTTAGGTTTCCTCAAATGGGGGTACCCCCAAATCATTCAAGTTGGTCCATTTTAGTATTGAAAGCCATGGTCTTGGGGATCTCTCACTTTAGGAACCCCAAATTTAGAAGTAGGATGAAGTAGGGCAAGTCGAGTGATCGTCCAGGTATAACTGGGGTGAACTAACCACTTACTGACTGGGGTGAACCACAAAGTCGCCAAGATCCGAATGAAAACATCAAGAGTAACCTACATACTATACACATCTATACACCAACTTCTCATTTCATCCAAGAAGGGCCCCCCAGTTGTAGATAGGTTATAAACATTTATAAACACATCCAACTGTAGATATCACTGTAGATCCTTGTTATAAACTAACTCACCTACTCTTTGGGGGGCCAGGTTTGCAAGATCGTCTGATTCTAGCCAGGTCATTAGCCAAAACAGAGTTCCCTACTGTTCTCACTCGATAAAACACACACACACACAACAAGTCCATGTCCGAAATAAAACCGCAACAGATCTTGCAGGCCAAGTCTTGGTGAAGTGTAAAACATATACCCTCTGGTAAACTAACATGGCTATTGAAAATTGCCATAGAAATAGTTGATATTTTCCCATTAATTATGGTGATTTTCCATAGTTATGTAAACGTTTACCAAAGGGTAGATGATATTAGCTATTGAAAATGGCCATTTATAGTGATTTATAGTGGATTTACCTATGAAAATAGGTATTTACCAAAGGGTAATCCAAGGCAATGCTCAGAATCGCCAGTCTTCGAGAAAAGTCGTCTCCCACCGAGTCATGGTAGCGTCTATACTGCTGAGGATCTGGTGAGCTCCTGCAGCCGCCTTAGCTGGTCCCCTGAGATCGTCATGGGCAGAACAAGAACGACACCAAAACCTCAGAAATTAGGTACACACCTGAGATATACATAGAGGTTTTGGTAAAGTGCCGAATTTCTGAGAAACAATTATCCAAAACCTCAGTATATACATATAGATAACAGTTTAAAGTGTTTTAGATAGTGTTCCAACGTCTCGATTCATTGAAACAAGGGGCCTGCCAGTGATTGATATGGATTTGTTTATACACCCATCCAATGGTAAACGACTGTAAATCCAATCGTTAGCCTATTTCAACCAATCTACATCATGATCTGGGGGCCCTTCTTGTTACATAAACGTATCGAACTTTGCCGCTGTTGTGCTATGAACTCACGGTGAAGATGGATTCCCAAAGGAGATGATAATCATCCCAAAAAAATCATGGCTAGAGGTCAAAACTGTGTACCCCAAGAATTAGATTGTTGATAATGTGGGTAAAACAATAATAAACTACCCATTTTGGAATGGTTTATACCACCCATTTATGGTGATTTGGGGGATGGTTTATTATTGTTTTACCAACATTACTCAAGATATACCACATCTGTGGTGCCATAGGGCTTAACTTTTTGAAACAGCTGAGCCAGCCGCCTTTCGAGGTGTCCCTGCAGCCTGTCAGGTGTACCATGTGTTGCTCTCCAGTTATGTTTGTTTTAAACCACCATTGACTATGGCTTTGATTGGCTATAATCATATATGCACATACACATGTACAAATCTCAATGCATAGTGAACCTACTTGCAAACGAAGTTAGCAAACTATGGGCCACCACCTTGTATTGCTTAAATTGGGTTGCCATTTTCAAGTGGGGGAGTGTCAGCTCGCTCTCTCTCTCTCTCAGAGTTTTGGTTCATCTCTTGAGATATGTTAAAACACAATTCAATTTATCTGTTCTCTTAGCTTCTCCTATACAGCCTATACATCTATACTACATTACATGGGGATGGGTCAAGTTGGGTCAAGAGTTGAGCCCGACGGGACCACAGATTTTGGTATATGTTGATATGTTTCGTAATCGAATTAATGGGGTACACAATTTTGACCCATACTATACAGCAGCCCCAAAATAGATAGAAAAGTGATGGACACCTGCAATTCATGGAGGATCTATCATCCAATGAAGATCGTGGAAAAAACGTTTCTATCTTTTTGGGCATTCCTATAATCCAATCCCATCTACAGTAACTCTCTCTCTCTCTCTCTGCATCACCATCCTGCAGGTCCAGTAACTACCTGATCCTATGTTCATTCAATCTACAGTATCCATCCTATTCAGAAGATTGAATATACCGATCTATCTATATACCCATGTACATGATGGTACATGCATGTATCAAACCATGCCGGGTTCCTCTAGTAAATTAACATCGATATGGAAAACCAAACAGAGATGACATGTTTTTTCGCAGAATGGATTCAAACTACCACTAAGTTTCAGATTGGAATTTCTTCTTTTCTATCGTTTGGGTTGCTATGGCTATGGGTTGTTAATTTGCTGGAGGGTACATGGCGCACCCCGGTTAAGAATTGTTTAAAAACACAATAGCAATACGTAGGCGTAGAAATATCTTACATAAACCGCAGCTAACCTAGCTACAAACCAACCTAGCTCACTCCAACAAGCTATAAATCCCATTACATTCCTGTTTTTCTTGGTTAAAACTCAATGTTTGTCTTAGGGAAAAAAATCCTGGTCCGGAGCCAATGCCTGAGCCGCTGCCATGGGTGGAGCTACTTTGAAGGCCACAGGCACCTCCAGAACAGTTCACATTGTCAGTTGTGTTTTTAGAATCACTATTCTCCTCATCCTCATCATCATCCTCATCATCATCCTCATCATCATCATCATCATCATCATCATCATCATCGTCATCGTCATCGTCATCGTCATCGTCATCATCATCATCATCATCATCATCATCATCGTCATCGCATCAACATCGTTATCGGTCTCACAGACATAATTTAGCACCAGGCAAAGCAATTCATCAACTTTGGCCGATCACCATCCACCATCGACGACAACACGAAGAGAGAACAGCCCTTCACTCTGCCTGTGGGGCGAGTGGTCTAGCCACATCTCTCCTCAGAATCAATGGATTGATCTGCTGGTGGCTAGCGCCCAGAATCCTGCGAGAAATGTAATTTCTTCCTCCCGTGACATTACATAGCACCTCCCATATGGCACACCAAATAAATCGATGCAATTGATAGAATGCTTAGCCACAGTTCATGGGGGGACATTAAACACACACACACAGATATATATATATATATATATACATATGTAAATATAAATATATGTGTAAATATATATATATATCTATATCTATATATATGTATATATATATATATATGCACGCGCAGTCTATATATGTAGCATATATCATAATATATCGATCGATTTCCCCAAAGATCGTTTCCTCTGTGCTGAGTGCTGGGACTGCATCATGACAGCACCTCACTGGCACTCTCGAGTTTTCGGGGATCCAAGGGATCAAAGTGGCATGGGGATAGGCCTTGTGAAATCTCGCAACTATTGTGTAAATATGGGGGCAATCGCAATATAATCATATATAGTACATTATTACTATGTTGATATATATATATATATATTTATAATTTTAATAATATATGTATATATCATTATACGATATATACATATACCAACTATATACAGTACACACTATACCTTTATGATCCAATTACTGTAAATCATTATCTATCACAATCATATCGTACGAGTATATACATACTGTATCATCTAAGGTGATGAATGAAATGCTAAGATGAATCATGTTTCCCAAGATATCCCAAGAGCTGACAGCTCAAACAAACGAATGAAGATAAGATCGCATCATTGCACACACTGCTGATCCACCAAAAACAAACATGGCGATACCTGACTCTTGGCCACATCAGCCATGCGATTCATTGGCAATCCAAGTAAGATCCAAGCCATATGAAGCCACTGGCATTGGCTGAGCCTATCAACTCACAAAACACCAGCGAAATATGGAAAAACCAGAGGTGGATGGTTTTAGGATCCAGAGAAATGTGGGTGAAGACCTGGAATCCTGGAAACAAATCCAAAAACATGGGAGTGAACATCTGGGTTCTGCCTCTTCAGAGAGCATCTTGTTCCACTTTTGACTCAGTTCTTCCGTCTGATTGTGACACAACCCTTTGCCTCCAGGATGGATTACCAGCACAAAAATAGCAGACTCGACATGGCCAAAAGAACGGCTAAAAGCAGAAAATCACACCAAGTCTACAACTGACGTTGACTCAACTGACCAAAACTGGATTTCGGTCGAACATCAACATCTCACCCTCGCTGCGCCGACAGAGGTGATCATCGCAGAGGGGGATTGGTGGCCCCCCCGCTCTTCAGGTCAACCCACGGGTTCTGAAAAAACGACCATGGGCAAATACCAATTCAATTGAGGACAACTCCTAGATTCACTTGTCATTTCTATTGCTTTTGAGTCCTTTTGATTGGTAGCATCCAATTTTCACTTGACTGGTTGGTGCCTTCAACATCCCTTCACAACATTTCACAACTTTAGTCATTGGGAATGATCATCCCAAGTTGAAATGGATTAACTGTGACAATGAATTCCCAATGACTCATGGAATAATCACCCCAAGTTTCCAATTGATATCCCAAGTATGTGTGTGGAAAAGTGTGTAAATGAAACCACAAACCAGGCATGCCACCGATACGATCGGATCATCCTGAGTCCTGGGGACATGGTAAAGCAGCTAACGGTAGCATACCCCCCAAAAAATGCCGACAAGTAAAATCCTATGATTGAAGCAATCAACCAGAAATTGACGAAAAGTTGTAAAAAAACACACACACAAGGAAACTCATCCGCACGCCTGTTTGTCTGTTTGTTTGCAAAACTAAGAAGAATAAGCGACATCACACGTTCTCATGGGTGTTAGTTACATCAAAACATGCAGAAAAGCACCATCCAATTCTTAAATAGTGACAAGCTAAATCTTGTAAATTTCAGAGATATTTGTGGCAAGCCCTATGGTTCTACAGGGTGGTGCCCCCCATTTATAAGTTGATTTGTAAACCCATCGAACACTTCTATCATCATCTATCTACCCATATGCTCCATGTATGGTATATTTACCTACATTTGGGTGATTTTTAGGGTGAATGTTGGTACATATTCCATACATGGAGCATCTGGGCTATACTAAACCCTAGTTGACCCACTTAGTTCAACGTCTCCCGGGCCTTGCCTGCACAAACGCACCATATCGCATGGGTGTGGCTGCAGTGATGGGCGCACCGGTGACCGCGGTGACCGCGGTGACCACTGGTCTGGCCTTAGCGCAGGAAATGCGACGTCAACTCCAAAATAGATGGAAATGTTGAACACCTGAAAATATGAGGTAAATATCATCTATAGCTTCCCGGCAACATTTTCTTGGGGTTACTAAACTCGAACAAATGGTTTACCATGATATTTAACCAACAAATATGATGTCACCATGAAAAAAAATGCGATTTGACTAGTTCAAATTGCAGTCAAAGGTTCAGCCGTAAAATAAAACATAGGGAAAATCATGAGGGATCACCAGCGAGATCAAGTTTGCCGGTGGCGATTTTCCACCAATAAAATAGATAAAAATAGCAATTTTTTGAAATGGGGAAACGCATGGATTTACATAAATTACCAGGTGCTATCAAATATGGCAATTGGGGATGGATACAGAAGGGAACATTGGGGGTACACTCCATTCAACCATATTCAAACGGAACATTGAACACAAAATTGGGATAATATACGAAAATTGGTGGTACCCCCAAGAAAAGATGGGAAAACAGATCTGGGCTTTTTTCCCACCAGTGAATGGCAATGTTCATGATTGGGGCATACCTACTACATAGATCTACATATGGAGGAGGCAACTTCAGGGACATGCAGTATAAACGGAAAGTTTTGTTCCGAAAAACTGATAATACAACTACGAATTTGGATCAATTTTGCAATGAACTGAGAAGCTGTGGCATCTTTTCATGAAAAAAAAATGGAACTTTCTTGCGAAATCGGCTTCCACTCCACAGCTCAAGGCTCCAAGCCACCATAGGCGACAAACTTCGGTGCGCCTGATAGGCCTCAACGCTGTGGGTTGCAAGGCTGTTGGATTTGCTTCAGGGAACCCCGCCAAAAAATTTCCCAGATTCCCTAAGTTGTGGATTTCCCATTGGGAAAATAAACACCAATCTTCAGCAAATCCATGAAATTCATGGGGGTATCAATCTTTTCTCCGAAGTTCTTGTCTAAAAATGTCTCAAACAGCCATGATCGATGCTAAATGATCGATGACATCACATGGTGGAACGCTTTAGTATGGCCTCTGCGACCCAAACAGGATCCGCGCTGGAAATGGGAAGCCCCAAACCATTCCGATCACTCCGGAGTCGTTGCCAAATTTTGGGCGCATAATCTTCCACGAGGGGAATCTGTCAAAGTGTGCGACTTTGTGACTATTCATGATCGTTTGATCACATATCAAACCTATAAACCTCAATAAATCTATAAATGACTTTTGTGACTGTATCAAATCTACAAACCTCAATAAATGGCTAAACAAAAACTAATCTGTGGATCCTTATGATTGGGGGGAGGTCACCTCTCTGGGGGTGAAAACCCCATGGTGGGTGGAATAGACTCAGTAGGCATGCCAACCAATGAACAGGATAGCATACAAGTGTTGCATGCTGTTTGCATGGCAAAGCTCCGATACACAAAACAAACCTAGTGGGATATCATTGACATGAAATTCATCCGATGAAATCGTTCCTGGAATCATGCCCAACAATCCGCCTCTCATCAATCCCAGAAATGGCCAAAGATGGCCAAAGGGAGCATTTACACGACCTCCATATTTGGACAATTTCATATCTAAAAGCATAGAACACTATATTCCAATTTACTAGCACCAAATGAACTCACATAGACACTACCCTCCAGTAAATCAACATAGACCCTGGCAGACAGGGGTTGGAAGATTGGTTTCCACCACAAATGGGTGATTCTCAGGGTCTATGTGAAATTACCAGGAGGCATACAATATATCATATTATACATACCATTGGCATCCATTAGTAAATTAGCATCCATTAGCATCCACTAACCAGCCTCCTCATCCAAGTGTACCTTCCTTTCCCCATTGCTGGTCCCACCACTCGGGGCCACTGCCATGGGTGAGTCGGTTCTCACGGGATAAGCCTCATGTTTGGAGTCCCCGAAAACTTGGGATGTCTGGGATATCTTGGCTGATTTAACTGGATGTGATAGAGAAAAAGAACTCCCGGACTTGCTCTTGGCATCTTTTAACCCGAAACATCATCTTCCAAACCATTTCAAGCTGTTCTACACTCAACTCAGATCAGTTCCATGTTGGATTGCAACACATTTCCATGGCTAATCTCAAGTACATGTATTTTTTCCAATCTTATTTTTCAATATTTTTTCACTGGCTGCAGTATCATAAACACATACGGTGGAAGAAATTCTGCACCAGTTGATAGGTGCCTTATCCCATTAGTTAAAGGGTTTCAACCATCCAAGGTGGTGCAGGATTTCGCAATCCGCGCGGCGAAGGTCGTCCGAGCGCCACCGGCCTCGGGGGCCCAGAAATCGAGGTGGGCCCCTCTTTGTTGTGTTTGTTGGTTGTGAGATAATATACCCCATGAACTCTATGTGTATGTGTATACCTTCATAAACATATATTATATGATATAATTGATTATAATTGTATATCTACCGGCTAGCTAGTGGAGTTATGCACCAACTTAGCTATCTAGGGGGGCCCACCTTGGATAATGATTCAAGCTTGGGGAGGACATGTTCAAGTCAGTGGGATACTCGTTCCATGATCTGCGCAGCAACCAATTATGGGTCATGGGCTTTTCGAAAAATCAAAGGTACCCAAAAACATCCACCATTGAAATGCCCCATATGTAAAAGATTCAAGAGTATAATCTGCGGCGATCACTTTTCATCCAAAGACATTTGGCGCAATACCACGTTTCAGCTGGTCTATCATCCTAATCGGGATGACATATGTCCGGACACACCACCCCAGAATTCTTGGTTGTTTGTAGTGGATCTCACTTTGCAGTCCCAATGATGTGGATTATTTGGTGCATTATATTACCAAAACATGTACAATTCCATCTGCCACTGGGGCTCCAAACCATCGGCGTTGCGGCCCCACCAGCCTGGGAAAGGCTCCAAAATCGGAATTCAAGGATGGCACAGTGCAAAATGTGAAAGCAAACCTTTTGAAAAACAAAACAACCCCAATTTTCTTCAGCTTTCAAACTTTGAACTTAACGCTTAGTTTTTCAGGGGTCACTGTTAAACCTGTTAGTTTCCACCAAGCTCAGAATTCAGAGCCGGGCCATGGGCGTGAGGGCCCCAGCCTCAATAGGGGTTCTGTTGTGAACACCCAGGGGCCTGTCAAGCCATGTCCCATACCAACTCACATCGAATTCTTCAATTCGGAAGGGAAAATCTTTGGAGTTTTGCTGAAGGGATTCCAGTTGTGGGTTTTCGCCGGCCACCAGCTGAATTGGTTCCGCTAACCCAAACTCGCTTTCAGGATATTTCAAGTTTTGAAAGGTGGGGTCCAATTTCTTGGATGATGCCATGTGGGCAGGGTGGCGAAACTGGTTCTGCAATGCCTGAAATAAAGAAATGGTGGTCAGTTTTTCGGTATAGTGCCTCAACAGGTTTCAGCCACACCAACATGTTGCATGTTCACATGATCCAAAATCGTTCGGCAAGAAAACAACGAGCTGCTTTCCAATTAATGTGGCAAACCCCACAGAATAAACCAACCCTAAAATCACCATGAATGGCTGTTAGAAACCATCCAAAATTGGAGGCTTATTTTTGGGGTTTTGCACATTATAGAAACCTTTTTAGCACACACTAGAGCCTTCAAGGATAGTGAAACAGCCAAACATATCTTCAAACCGAAAACATCATCTGGCTGAAGTATGTGAAAAAACATGGTACAGTAAAAAAAACTATGTATTATGTTATGGACGGTCAGGCAACTTGCGATTGCAATCATCTGGCAGTTTGGCTCAATCCCTGTGGGAAATACATGATAGTCAGTGGGATTCAGCTCAAATAAGAGGGAAGGGAAGGCTAAAGTGTTTGAAACCACCAACTAGTCATTTTCCAAAACCTATAGTTTACCCGCCGGGAATCAAACATGGCTGGAAAATCCACGATTTAGTTCGATGATTTCATTATAGACCTCCATGCATAGGATTTTTCTCAGTCAACCATATCTGATTTCCGAAGTCGGTTTCTAAACCCCATCGAACTAAACATATATCTTGTTTCCTCACCCATTTCCACCAACTTAACTATCATAACAGCCAAACATCCATTAAACTCATTTAAAATCATTCAAAATCAACAATGTCATGTTTGTTGACCAGATCATCATTTTTGTTCTTTGTATAAATCCCTGATTTGGTTGGTGGAATATGCTTGAGTGTTGGATTTCCACTGTGTTTCTCCCGTCCTGACCACTCAAGAGCCGCGCCATGGGCGTCATCGGCGACATCGGTGTCATCGCTCCAGCCTGGTACCATGGTTTTCACATCAAAATAGCTGGGGTATGCTAGGGTTATCTGGAATTATCTGAGATCTATGACGTTCATCCCCCTAGAAATGGTGTGTTTAGAGGTATTGATCCATAAGCAAGTCTTCTTTAAACCGTTTCAAAGGTGTTCTGTTTGTCTCATTCTGTCTATCTCTGCATGGGAACTATGAAACATTGCACCAGGTTCCAAAATCCGTCTTCAAAAAGGCCATGTCAGCCCCAGAATGAGCTGGGTTGCAGCGCAGCTAAGCCACGCTAAATGTGACGTTGATGGATCCCAATGCCCATTGGTTTCCCTCTTGAATCATCCTGGCTTAGTCTGGGCTAGCGGGCAAAATCCAATCTTTCACTTTGACGGCACCCCTAAATTAGAGGTGTCACGCACACAATCATCACACATCATACAAACGCCTTCCCGTAGTATTTGGAAGGTTCACATTAATAGATCGTTTCTGGAATAGGATTAGCAACTGCAGAATGCTCCGCAAGAGTCTGATTTACACATGCATCATTGGTTCATTCTTCTTTCAACGGTCATAATGGGCTGGTGAAAACTCAGAGGAACTGGACCAAGGCCCAAATCAGGCCTGCGGCATGAAGGAGGTCAGGCCTGCCTCAGAACCGTCCGGTGAAACCACGGAGTTTGGAGGAATCAAAACGCGGAAAAAGAAAACGAGACATGCCACTTGGATGCCCAAGACCAAACCCCAAAATGGAGGAATGTCACTTATAAAAAATCCCCACAATGATATAGTTCATAAAATGAAAGCGTTCTAGCTGCATTTTGCTTCTTGAAGTCATGGACCACCATGCCATCTTCCCTGGGGTGCCATCACGGGTGGCACCATGGGAGACGCATAGCCAGGCTGACCAGTGGCCTGAGGCTCTGGGGTTCGACATGCTCCACGTATGGATTATTTGCCCTGTGTTTTTCATGGAACCCAAAATGGCTTTAGAATCATTCTAATCAACTGAAAATGCCAAACCCTATCTTTGAGGTGCCATGCTAAAATTTAGGGGGTGTACCCACATTATCCCACATTTACCTTAAACATGACTCACATAAATAAAATATAACATATTATAGATAGAATAAATAAATAGATGTATATATGTACATGGAGCGTATGGGGATTTTTGATGTGGATTCTGTGGCAAACAATGGGGGTACTTGGATGGCTTGATGTTCAACAGTTCGTGGCAAAAAGAAACCGAACGGACTGATGTGTAGTCATGGCTCCGAAAATTACTCCTAGACATGGGACCATCGTGGACCAAACAATGGTTTATGGGTCACACTTGGGTCACACTTGAATTCATAAGTCATCAAACGCACACGTGGATCAATCACTTTTTAAATCTATGGGCAACAAAAACTGAAAATTGGACGCCATCCCCAAAGCAACCCTGGCTTGATGGACACCCGATAGAAATGACACCATTTGGGCCCCCTATGACCTATGTTGGTGTTTGGGGTTGAATACACTTCGGAAGATGATGAGTTAATCGGGATACTGTCCCCCATTCACCCGAGGAGCCCACATGTTTATTGACGTTGATCCATGTTTCCATGCGCGGACATGCGTGAATGCAGAACCACAACGACTACGCACAAGATAGCACAATACAACTATAATTACTATATATATAATAGATCGACATAAATATGAATGAAAGTATGAAACTGATGGACTGACTATGCAAAAGACAACCAGCACCCATCCGACTTATCCAATCAACTTATGGCCTCAATGGGTGGAGCTTGGATCGGCGTCCCTGGCGTTGAAAAAAGCGTGGCTTTCTGCTGACCCCAGTCCATTACTCAAAAACAGCAATGTAAGATTCCAAACCGCCAACTGAGTGAATGTGTATGTAAAAGTATTTGCGAGTATAGTATAGTCTGTGTAATAATGTGGAATATATCTCCATTACCATCAAATCTCCCTTATGTGTACGGTGTATAAGCATATTCATCAAATATTAACATTGGGGATTTCCACTGTCAGGTCTAAGGTCATACAGCTGGGTGCCCAATGGCCCAGTTAGGGCACATCAAGTCTTTCAACCACACAACTTCAACTACACATCCCTTCATTATCTATCTGGGTAAATTGTAGTACTCACCAGAAATAAGTCTCACTATATATTGGGATAATCCCCCAAACCTATCCATGATTCCAGTGAGGTCACAGTGAGGTCACTATTGTTTACCCCAAAAATATAGGTTCCTCCAAACTGGTTCGTTCCAGGTACCATTGCCGGCATGCCTATCTGTTGGCTTCGCATCGCCCTTCCACCTGTGCTATCGATGTGCGAGCATCAAATTGCTTTAAGACCAGAAACATGCTACTCATCAACAGAAACGAAACACTGCTGGACAAACAAACATGAAATGTGAGATAATGTAAACAAATGTAAACAATCAAAAAACAAAGCTGAAACATAGCTTCTGACGTGTTTCACCATGGGATTTTCTGTCCTGCCCGCCTGGTGGTGATGGGGAACGCACGAATGGCGGAGCGCTACCTGCGAAGAAAGGATGGAATGGGCGGATCCTGCCATGCCAAACCTCAACATGAAACTTCGTAAACACCTCTAACTCCCAATCCATTGAAATCTCTCACACGTTCCGAAACACTTCCCCTTCGTCCTGCTCTGTTGATTGAAAATTGTCAACCAGCCGCGAAGCTGGCAATTGCCTTTCTTGTTGCCTAAAAACCGACAGATCCCTGGCCTCTCAAATTGGCCCGGAAGCAACCAACATCAACCAACAAACCGTTAAAATCCTTTAAAGCTCTCAACTCTAAAAGCCAATGATCAATCATCAGTTGTGGATCCCATCTAGATCGCCTTGAGTGCCCTGCAGTTGTTGTGGCACATGTCGCTTCAAGTTATTCAAGTACTGCATCTCCTTCTGCTGATGCTGCACCTCAGAGATACAGCGGTACGTAAGTTGCCAAATGACTAGAGATGACTGGGGCGATCCCAATTCAGAAAAAAGAAACACGCCGTAGTGCACCATACAAATCTCCAAACGCAACTCAGCACTTTTCTGATTTATGACTTCTGTAGCTTGCAATGCGAAAATCAAGTCATGCCCTGGGCCCAGTTTCATTGTCTTGGACTCTTGGGAGTCCCAGTTGTGGACCACATGTTATCGATTATCTAGAATGTTAGGAAAACAATAGGATCCACCATCGGCAAATTTACCATAATTTACCATCAATGGGTGGTATAAATCAGTTGTGGTTTATGGCATTGCTTTACTAACAAACCAGTTGGTTTGTTCTTGCTGGACGAACGTTGTCCCGTTATCCCCTTTGTATCCTTCATCTTTGGCTCACCCCATCCAGGTGACACATCTTTTTTGAACCCTGCAGCTGCATAGATCGCCAGATTTCGAGGGGAGGACGCCTGGGCCAGGAGCAACTTCAGCACCACTGGACCCATGTCTTGATGTGCTGCCCAGTGGAACAAACATTCCCACACAGATTGGTAATGTTAAATCGAAGTGACTGGAACATACACAAACAAAAACAATAAAAACTGGGTTTGCGGCCACCAGCTAGCCAATGATTTGCCCATGACCTTCCCAACCAAGATGCAATCAGGTACCAATGGGCTGGTTTGGGTTCTCCTTTAGTCAACCAAGACTGATGATGGCTGAACAAATCTTAAAATTGACATGATTCAACCTAGCCCAAGATGGCGACCTATACTTGTACCCAACCAAGATACTCAGTAAAGTGATGGCCAAAAAGCCCGATGTTCATAACTACTACATATATATTATACTATGCCATCCCCAATTTTAGCCAAAGAGATCCAAAGAGTGCAAAAGATATCAGAATATCACATAGACTACCCATCCACTTGGTTCCAGGCCCACCTTCGGAAACATCCGTGCCAAGGTCGTTGGCTTCTGCGCCTCCTAGGGGCAATGGACCCACTTGGCGACTGAAACATCCGTTAAGGCCGAATGATTTATATGATGATCATGAGCCAAGGCCAAACCAATCTGTTTCATATATCATCCATCTCCAAATATGTGCTACTCCAAAGGAATTTTTGGACACTATTGAAAGGTATCTTAACATTAAGGAGGGTACTTCAACAGGAATTCAGAGACGCTTGCGATCGCTTTTTCTCCCTGCTCCGGCGTGGTGTGGTTCACAACATCAAAAGGTGCATGAACATGTCGCTTCTTTGAGCTGACTCTTCACATCTTGTGGCAGGTCATCCATGTCATCCACACCATCTTTAATCTCTTGACTCTTGGCCTGTGAAGGGCGAGCCTCTGCAGCGCAAGCTGCGGCAGCTCTCCCTTCAAAGCGGGCCACGTTGATGGCCATGGCTGTCTTAGCAGCACCATGGGCCCAAAGCTGTGACAGCAGCAGGAGCGGCGCTTGTTGCTCCACCGCCAAGTCAAAGGCGGTTTTTCCACGAGAGTTCCTGAGTTCCAGCCGGGCCCCTGCTGCCAGTAATACCTGGGCTGCTGGGAAGGATCTGGATAACATGCTCAGCATCAGTGGGGTAGCACCATGAAGATGGTAACACATGGTGCCCCAGGAGCTACACCTGGAGGCATCCAGGAAGTGGTTCTTCAGTTGGAAGATGCTGAAGGCAGCCTTAAAGCGGAACTTGCTGGCACGGAACCTGATACGTGCTCAAACTTGTCCAAAAACACACAATATGCCACAATATTCCAAAATATTCCTATAGATTATAGAACCTATAGATTCCCAAAATAGTGGATTTACGAATGGGAAAAACATGGAAAAACACACATCACCTTCAGCAGGTCCAAGGAACTGCTCATTCACATCCATCCTTGCTTGGAGCAGGGAAGTAATCACCTCTGGAGATCCACCTCGCATCATCAAGGCCCAATGCAGCAGGGGTTGACTCCGGGTCTTGCAAGGAAGGAGCTGTCGGATGACGTGAATGGCACCCATGGCGCTCGCGAGCTCCAGAACATCATTGGGATAAACACGTTGGATGTTGGGATCCCCTCTGGCTGCCAGCAAGATCCGTGCGCCCTCCGCGTTGTCACAGAGAACTGTAGCGTGTAACGCTGTCCCACCACCGGTCATTGCCGTGTCGCGTTGGTTGACCTTGGCCTTGGCACTCAGCAAGAGCTGCATGGCTTCATTACTGCCAAAGGCAGCGCAAATGGCCAGCACAGGTGTTCCAGCATAAAGCAGCGCTTCAGGCTTCTGATGAAAGATGCGATCATTGGGATTGGCCCCGTTGGCTAACAAATCCTTGACCAACAAGGGGTCCCCGTTCATGGCAGCATAACACAAGGGGGACCAACCAGCATGGTCGCGATCTTTCACACTCACAAAGCCGTTTTGATGGAAAAAGGCCTCAGGGTTCAAATATGACTTTAAACATCTCTAATCAGGCAAAACTCAATGATTCTATGACAAACAGTAACAGCTTCAAGCTGGCTGCAGGGACATGAATGGTCCTGAAAGAACCTGAATTGGCCATCGATTTCCATTCTCCTCTGGCTAATTCAGCAGAGCTATGGAAAATGGCCAATTGTGATCTAGATGATTTACCATTGTCCACCCTATTATTTCCATGGCCATGGTCCAGAGCTATGCCAGAGGCATCCAGTCATGGCCTCCAAAGGACCTCCTTCATCAAATCCAGGCACTAAGGCATCAACAGGCTCCACGGGACAAGCTCGAAATCTGACCCGTTGCTGGTTCAAGTAGAAACCTCATGGTTTCAGCCTCCATCATCCCATAATTTGAGGGCATCCCATGTTTAGAAAGTCTTAAGGGATGAACACTTTTTGTCGGATCGCATTCTGTTCTTAATGTGGAATAACATAGAAATGACATTTTCTAACGAACAACAATGAACATGTCAATTGGAATCATGATCTCCGGTAGAATATGGTCAAAATATGCTAAAATGATCTAAAATGGATGCCCTAAACCTGGGACAGTTGACTCTAAAGCCGCTAGCCGCCGCTAACCCATCACCGCCATTGCCAAACCATGCCAAAACATGTGGTTTTGTGGGTCTCAGATGGTCTCTGATTTTGACCGAAAATCAACGCTTCCAAAGCACCAAAAAAATCATCCCAGAAACGATAGTTGTGTAGATCTCCTTGTTGCAAGAATCCCTGCAACTTGCTCCTCAACAAGGATCTCATGATCTCTCCGACCACTCCGACATCACTGGGGACGCTGAAGTCACCATCCCCTGGAGAATATTGAAAGGATTCCCACACCTGGGATCTTTGCTGATCTTTTGCGTTTTTTTGCCGGCCCCAAAAACCGCACCATTTCCCCCAATCTCTGAGAATCGCCAATTTTAAGTGGAAAGCAATCTTCCAGCCTTATTTGGCAGGGCCTATAGTGATTAAGGGGATGGTACCCTGCAAAGATGCCGCATTTCTCGTGGGACTCATTAGGAAAATAGAACATCACCTTTCGCAAAGCCATGGCACAGGCAGCAAGGTCAAATGCTCAGGACTATCCACCATCAGAACCAAACCATGTCGATCTGAAAGCTCTCTTGCCATTTTTTCAGCCCGACACCACCCTCTGTTTGCCCATGTGTACCTTTTTTTGGATAAGCACTGCTTCTGAATTTAAAATATCACAACAATCAGCTTGGACTTGTCCAAAGTTTTAGGGGATACAAGACCGAAACAAAAGTCCCTGACCTCAAAAACAACACCCAGGTACTGATTCAAATCCGATGAGTCATCTTCAGATCTCAGAGTCGGACATAGGGCCACAAACCACTGACATCTGGCTACATAGGCTGGGATGCTGGCAATGGACCGGCGCAAATCTTCGCAAGGGTTCGTCACGATTGACTTCACAAGCGACATCTTGTGGGCTGCGGGCTGTGGACAAGAAAAGTAGTCATACCAGACCTCATGTTCAGCCACAAATGGTAAACTAATCACAACAAACTACTGTAATGCCAACTACATCCCAGGGAAGATGAAAACATTGACAATGCAATTGTCAAGCAGTACAAACTATAGAATACCATAGATACTTCTCCCAGGTAAGAAGAACAAATATGAACCCCGGCAACATACCCGGACTAATGCCCACCAGATACAAAGATCGGAGCTGCCTTGAGGTCCTCCTGGGAATATCCGAAAGACCTGATGGATCGAAACGCCAGCGTCACATCTTTCCTGGCTCTGGTGCAAACCTACCTTATCGAGAATATCTCAATGACTTCTGGATTCGGCCGGATTTAATAAAGGCGGATTATATATCACAATCATACTGTCGGTAAAATGAATCATTTGACTTTCAGGGTTACACTATTAGGCTGCAAGTATTTTTGTTGAAGCTGGTTGGGGCACGTCCCCATTGAAATCACAATCTTGAAGCGGACCAAACTATCAATCCAAAGTTTCCCCAGAATGGCCAATGGTCACTCGGGAAAACCTGGTGCTTCTTTTGGAATGCGACACGAGAACACAAATGAGCGATCTCCAAAACTCCTATTCCCTAAAATGGAATATCTCTTTTTCCTTCGTTACAAAGGGTCGCCTTCGTTTTACAGGGGTTTGGAACAAACCTTCACAAATATACTTGCGGTATCGGAAGGTCAGCATTATTTCGAATTAGCAATAGCGGCAGCAGCAATGGCAGTAGTGGTACAAACAATGCCAGGATTAGTATTGTAACTCGTAAAAGCAATGAAGGTGCTAGAAGAAGCAGCAGTGGCAGTGCAAGCAGNCAAACAATGCCAGGATTAGTATTGTAACTCGTAAAAGCAATGAAGGTGCTAGAAGAAGCAGCAGTGGCAGTGCAAGCAGCAGGAGCAGAAGCAGTGACAGCAGTGACAGCAGGAACAGCAGCAGCGACCAGTTACCAAATACCAGCTACCAGCAGCATCAGATAGCATCATCATCATCATCATCATCATCATCAGCAGCAGCAGCAGCAGCCGCGGCAGCAGCGGCAGCGGCACATCCAGCAGCACATCCAGCAGCACATCCAGCAGCACATCCAAGCAGCAGCGCATCTAGCAGCAGAGCATCCAGCAGCACATCCAGCAGCAGCAGCAGCGGCGGCGGCGGCGGCAACAGCACAACCGGCACAACCAGCACAACAGCAGATCCAGCAGGAGCACATCCAGCAGCAGCACATCCAGCAGCAGCACATCCAGCAGCAGCAGCTCCAGCAGCAGCAGATCCAGCAGCAGCAGATCTAGCAGGAGCACATCCAGCAGCAGCAGATCCAGCAGCAGCAAATCCAGCAGCAGCAGATCCAGCAGCAGCAGATCCAGCAGCAGCAGATCCAGCAGCAGCAGCAGCAGCTCCAGCAGCAGCAGCAGCAGCAGCAGCAGCAGCAGCAGCACAACGAGCAAATACCAGCAGCACATCTAGCAGAATCAGAAGGAGAGCACCACCGGCAGTGGCAATGGCAGTGGCAAAAGCAATGTGAAAAGCACTGGTAGTAGTGGAGCTAGCAGTAGTCATCGTGTTGGTGACGGTGGTGGTGCTTTGCTTTGCCAATTTGCGGGCGCTGGTAAGACAAAGGCCNAAAAGCACTGGTAGTAGTGGAGCTAGCAGTAGTCATCGTGTTGGTGACGGTGGTGGTGCTTTGCTTTGCCAATTTGCGGGCGCTGGTAAGACAAAGGCCTGCAGCAAAAGCATAAGTAGGCCCAGCAGTGGCAATGGTAGTTGTCGCAGTAAAGCAGGATGGGGCCAGGTCCATGCCAAGCTGCTT
>BGPT01002043.1:2323-18143 GCA_003297045.1 Symbiodinium sp. clade C Y103 | reverse complement strand
CAGGCGGAAAGAAAATGACAGAAGGAAAAGCATAAGCTTGACAAAAAGGTAAACGCAGCAGGAAAAGGTACGCCAGCATGGACCCTAGATAGCAAAAGATATCTTTCGGGAACAGCCAGACACTCTCCATTTTTTGATACACCGTCAACNAAACGCAGCAGGAAAAGGTACGCCAGCATGGACCCTAGATAGCAAAAGATATCTTTCGGGAACAGCCAGACACTCTCCATTTTTTGATACACCGTCAACACAATCTCCATCAGGCCCCAACGCCCACACTGCCATAGACATCGGGCAGCGACCCCCTGCAGCAGCACCAGCGCCCAAGTTCCACAGCAGCGACGCCCTGGAACAGCACCAGCACATAAGCTCCACAGCGCACACCGCACTCTGACAGCAACACCCTGCAGCTGCACTCTGCAGCCGCACCCTGCAGCGGCACCCTGCAGGGGCACCCTGCAGGCANAAGCTCCACAGCGCACACCGCACTCTGACAGCAACACCCTGCAGCTGCACTCTGCAGCCGCACCCTGCAGCGGCACCCTGCAGGGGCACCCTGCAGGCAATCTGCAGCGGCACCAGCAAGCCAGCTCCAAAGCGCACACAGCACTCTGACAGCAGCACCTTGCGGCGGCACCAGCAAGCCAGCTTCAATACTTGAAGTANCAAGCCAGCTCCAAAGCGCACACAGCACTCTGACAGCAGCACCTTGCGGCGGCACCAGCAAGCCAGCTTCAATACTTGAAGTAAGAACCCCAATAGCTTTGCTATCTGGGAACAAGAGAGGAAAAGAAAATCCGAGATTGACAGACAGAAACGAAGGCGGAAAGGAAGCTAACAGAAACCGTCACAGGAAAGGCATGAANAAAGCAAGAAAGGAAACCAAAGGAAGGAAGAGAAGGAAAGACAGGTAAAGACCAAACAATAACTCCATGATGCACCATTCTTGACGTTTGCTGCTCAAAAATGAAATCTATCAACAAACTTTTGTGTAAGGTTTGCCTTCGTTAGATAGGGTCGCCTTCGTTTTTCCAGGTTTTGACTAATATTCCATTCCAATACATATCTCTTGTTTAGACCTTTTTGGTGGTAGCTCATTTTCACTTCCACATGTGCTTCGCGCCACAGCATCGTGCACTTTTTCGACCTCGCAACTTCCAAAAGCGGTCCGGAGCTGAAGTGCTTTTAACCTTTTGACTTCCAAACGCGCTTCGCGCCACAGGGCCGTGCACTTTTTCGACGTCGCAACTTCCAAAAGTGATCCGAGACCGACACTTTTTAACACTTTTTACTTGAAAATGCGCTTCGCGCCACAACGGCGCGCACTTTTTCCACAGCTCAACTTCCAAAAGTGTTCTGAGGCGCCACAACGGCGTGCACTTTTTCGACGTCTCAACTTCCAAAAGTGCTCCGAGACCGCAAGTTTTTACACTTTTTACTTCCCA
Organism: Symbiodinium sp. clade C Y103; assembly: GCA_003297045.1. NCBI lineage: Eukaryota > Dinophyceae > Suessiales > Symbiodiniaceae > Cladocopium > Cladocopium sp. clade C. The sequence goes on along the minus strand of BGPT01002043.1, from coordinate 16,698 downwards.
ATGTGCTTCGCGCCACAACGGCGTGCAATTTTTGATCTCTCATCTGCCCAAATGGCTCCGCGCCCGCCGCTTTAGCGAGCCTACTTTTCGACCCTCCGGAGCCACGAAACATTGGAAAAACACAGTGTTTCGAGACTTTCCTACCTTTTCGCGCACCTGCATCTTCTCTCCTCTGACTTTCTCCTCTCATCTCCTCTCTGATCTGCTGTCTTCTGACTTTCATTGGAAAAACACAGTGTTTCGCGACTTCCGACCTTTTGGCGCACCTGCATCTTCTCTCCTCTGACGTTCTCCTCTCTGATCTGCTGTCTTCTGACTTTCTCCCTGTCTGAGCTTCTCTCTTCTGTGGCTCTTGCCATCTTGGCTTTTCCATCTGTCCATATTGTCGGAAGTTTGACTTCTAAACTTCCTTCGATCAGATATCATTCAATTAAATTAATCAATTACGTATCGTTAATCTTGTTTTATCAGGCCCAAACCCAAGACGGTAATGACCAACATCCACCTCCTGAAACAGAAGCGAGATGATCCATGTTTCGGAGCCAGCAGGACTTTGGCGAGCCGTTTCCTCGCCAAGAATCCCTAAGCAGGCAGCTTTTGCTCCTTCAAGGTTCCAAGGGGGTCCAAGACAAGACCAAAACACTGCCAAACACGCCAGAAATTGCCAGCAAAATATAGTTGAAGGGCCAAACGGGCCAAAATGATAGTTTCCTTTGACTTTGACTTCCAGCGCAAGGAATCGAATCGGTTTCAAACGCTGTCCTTGTTTCTCATAAGGGTCTGCAAGCCAGCGCACGATACAACTCACCAGCAATTGTTGGTTTGGACGCGTGGAAGGGACATCCTTCCAAATGTGGATCAACCAAGCTCTCGCAGTGCAAGCTGGCACTTTGCACAAGTCATGTTGCCTTGTGTATCTCATCAGAAGCCGTGAAAATTGTGAGGCTTCACGTTGGGTGGTCTGGCCCATGACTTCCTTTGTCCAAAGGAGATTTCGAAAAAAAGCAGCTGCCCGGTCCACATCTCCATCTTCCGGGAAGAGCCATGTCACACTCATTTTTGCCTGGCTATTGGCTCGAAGATGAAATGAAGAAACAAAATCAATCAAACTATATATAGTCCATTTATCGGATCGTATGAACCCATTCAACTTTGGGGGTAAAGAATTTTGAGCCATACCCACCTTGCTGAATTCAGAAGTTACAATCGCCGGGTGGAGCTGAAGAAGATCTCCAAGCATTTGGATGCTCAGGTTGTGCATCCATTGCACCGGCAAAGGCTTGTTCAGGATTGCTTGGACCAAAATACCAACCTCATGCACGGGCGTCTGCTGGACCAGATGCTGCGCCTCCCAGTACTTGTGCTCCAGGGCCTCCAGGGGGTTCAGCTCCAGCAGGTGGCGCAACCGAAGCTTCACGGGAAGATGCTGAGGTGGATAGCTTGGATAAGCCATCGCACCACTTTGTTGGAAGGCCGCCATGTGCCCCGGCTGCCCACAGCCGCAGCCATAGTAAGCACAGGGCGCTACAGCAGCCATGAGCTTCGATCGGCACCAATGGATGCTGCGTCTCTACAAGTTGTTTGTGCATGTTAGCGCGATGTTCTATGGACAAGTCTAGGCAATGTTGCTGTTGCGTTTCTGTCACTAGGTCCTTTGGAGGAGTCTGCTGAACCCTGCGACGGACTCGATGCGTAAACCTGATTCTGGTGCGAGCAACTCCAGCCACTGAGAATGTCTGCACGTCTGTCTCTGCATTTGGCATTTCTGTATCTTCTCACAATAGTCCTTGAAGGTCTTACTCTGCCCTTACATAGGTGGTTGCATCCAGGGCGTCTGATTTTGACCGATACCCATATCTTCCATTCAAATCCATTTTTTTAAATCCATATCCACTATATACATACTTGGCGGTTCACCCCACTGAATCATTAATCAGTGGATTTACGTTTTTTCCCAAAATTTTCAGACAAACCCAGGGTTCACCCCAGCACAGTGAGGCTGCCCAGTGGCCTGCGCATTTGCCATGGCTCGCTGTTCTGTTGCGCTGAGGAGAGATCGGCGGCTCAAAGTAGCAGCTTCGGCCTCCAAGCTAAAGTTGCTACCCTCTGCCAACATCTAACCATTCGCTGTGGAAGCTGTGGCCCATGAAAGCAAAGGATTTAACAAAAAGATTGTGATGTTCCATGGCTATGTTGAATTGCCAGAGTAGTACTTGGAACTTGGAGCAACTCAAGCACATCACAAAATGCACGGCTACATGCGTTAGAATCAAACAGAGCGCCCGCCCTTTGTTGACTTTTATGCAGCATCACTTGATTTCGAAGTTTCAAATGGAGAAGTGAGAAGAGCTGAATCAGCTGAGCTGAATGATGTCAGACTCATGTCCTACCTCCATCTGCAGTTGTGGGCGAGCGAAGAGTTCTTCTTCCGCTCCACGTCGTTGTTCACATAAAAAGCTCCCAACTCCCTCCACGGCCTGAAGTTAACATACCACTGGGTCCAACAGGCCAATGATGTAACACTGGGCATCCCGGCGATCGCATCAAAGTCGCTCCTCTCTGCGGGTCGCTTCTTCAGCGAGACAGTTGCTGCCGTCAAGAGAGAACATTCGGCACCTGACACAATCAACTTGTGCACCACTCGCATCAAAGTTGTAGATTGCTGCCTGCAACCTGGAGTCAAGTTAGTTCAGTCATTCCAAATTCCACCAAAATCATCGTAGGGGAACACGGTCGCAAGTCTCTCAAATCCAGCCTGTATCCAGAAGGTGTTGCTGTAAAGCAGCAAAGCATTCCCACCACTCCTATTTCGCACCACAACTGTGAATAGCTATAAAAAATCTTGAAACTGCACACCTTTTTTCAATAAACTCCCAGCTTGCCGCAACTCAATCCACTCAGATCCACTCAGATCCAATCCTCTTCACAGCTCCAAAGGCCCTGGGCCATGCACTCCAAGTACTTCTGAACCTCCACCAGATCCTTCAGTTGCTTCTCCATCTTCTGAGTCTCCTGGGGACTGCATGGGGTAGCATTCTTTCGGAAGTCAAATCATTGCCATTTGAGCTCCTGAACGACCGCCTTGGCCTTGTCTGCACAGTCGGTCAAGTCCTAGTGATTTTCAGCTGAGGTGAGAACTACTGCAATAGAATCTGCAACAGGTTTGCCTCGGGCTGAAGATCACTGATTTCGGCTTGGATACTGGATAAGTCATCTACAGCCTGAATCGGAACTTGGCAATCTGCAAACGGGTCCTTTTGCATTTCGGCAATTTCGCTTTCTGTTTCTTTTGAGGTGGCCTGAATTGCTGGACATTGCTGAGGTTGGGAAAATGTAGGAGAAACATGGGAAACTCATCATTATCCCTATTTAAAATGACTACAGCTGGGGGTCAATCCCGAATTTCCAAACAGACCCAATTCTTGGTTTCCAAGTTTCCCCATCCGCACCTCCGCCCTTTCGACCGTTTCTCTGGCTGCAGCCGCGTCTGACTGAGCCACCTGGGCTTCTGCCTCCTGTGAATCAAAGTGCAGCATGCCGCATGGACACAAGAGATGGCTATTTGTCAAATGGGGATCCAAAAATCCACCCAAGACATCCGATATCCCAAGATGATAATGAATTCTGGCATTGGATATGACACAAGTTCAACTTTTCTAAGATGTTCTAACCATATGCAGCACTGCAAAAACAGCAAACCTGGAACTGACCATTCGCACAAAATTCTTGGGACACTCCTTCGCATGGAGCTCCATCTGAGCAGTGGCAACCTTCTCCTGAGCCGAAAAAAAAAAACTTGGGGAGATCAAGAACTAATCTGATTGATCACCATTTTGCCCATGAACATCTGGCCTTAAAATAGTGCATGGAGAATCCCACACAAATTCCCCACCTTGCATCTCTGTTGGGTGCACTCCAGCTTTGCCCTTCCCTCTGACAGCGCATCACGCACGATTTCCAGTAGCCGCACCTGCGACCGTCATGATTTTTGAGCTGTCTCCGCGCGTACAACCACATCAACCAGCATCTACCAGCATCTTGAGATGTGCAACACCAAACCACAGCAAGGCATGCTAACAACATCCAAATGCTGATGTTCAAAATCATGTCATAACATGTCACAACTCCTTCTTCAAACTGGTTATTTGCCCCAGAAGCTGCAGCGAAAAGACACAGAAATCTGGCTCCCAAAACCTATCCGCACCTGGTGCGGGTGAAGCCTGAGATTTGCACAGTCAAATGCGCGCCCGCATGATAGTGGTCAAAGTGCAGATGGATTAGGATGCTTTTCTTATGAACCTCCAATCAAACTCATACTTGATGGTTCCTGATATATCTTGATGCTGCCGAGTGATTTTGCTTCTAGTAGACACAACGTTTGACAAAGCCAGCCAAGTGGCCCCGTGGCATCTCGTAAGGAAAGGGAGTGATGCAAGCTGTCCTGGAGGCAAGGCATGGGAACCCCTGTGGAATGATACTGCACCAGATTATCTTCCTATCCTGCCAGTATTGCCTTTGGTGGCATTAGGTCAAATATGGCCATCTGGTCAAATTCTGCCACGTTCTGCCCAAATAAAGAGTCCCTCTCTTAGCTTGAACACGAAAGATCCCCAGGTTCTGCATGCTGAATTTCCCAAAATGTCCCTTTCGCCAAGCATCAATCAGCATCTGCTGAACTGTCTTTGGACAATCTTCAAGTCTCAGGATTTCCTGCGGCAGCCAGGCGCTCCCTTCTTCAAGGCTTCTGGGAAATGCTGGGAAATGCTCCACCAAAAGCTGGATTGGCCATGGGGACTTTTTTCCATGCGCCGGGTTCGAAGTAAATCATGATTAATTGCAAACCAGCTTTTGGTTTGCTTGACCAAAGCGTAAAATAGATTGTAAAAGCCAAATCGTCAGGTCAGTTTCTGACGATCTCGAAACTCCGAACCACTATCGTATCTATCAACCTAAGATTCAAATCCGAGCAGTGCTACAGACTCCGCAACATAGTCTGGCACGAGTTGGCCACGAGCACTCCGCAAGTCTGCCCTGGTCATTTCTCCCGTAAGTACAAAGAGGGTCTGCATTCCTGCACTTGCGCTGACTAGCAAACCACTAAAAACGGATCGCTATGAGCAGCTATGAGTTACTGTTTCCATTGTTCGCCCACCGGTTTTCTTGACAAAGACATTTGGATAGAGAATAAATCTACAAGAGAGAAAGGTTCGGCGAGCCTGCAGAATTCCCGAACTCAATGTCCATATCGAGTCCTTAGCAGCTGCAACCGTCGCACACTTTGTAAGCAAGGCACAGGGGCTGAGTCTCTCATCGCACCACATTTTGGCAAGTTTCGATCGCCAACCATCACCATCTTCCCATACGGGCACCCTAAGGACTGTCGAACCTGATCTGCAAACTCCAGGCTAGGTTTGCCTGCGCTGGGGCACATAACCCCACCGACAACAACAAGCATGATGCATGTTAGCCACTTTGGGTGACAAAGGCATCAGCACAGAGCTTATCACTTCCAGCAAAGTATCAAAACTACGTCGCGTGGAAACAACTGGTATGACATATACTACATGCTACTAATATCAAATAAGATCTATTATAATCATAGCGTTTATTGTATTGTAAGTCACTACTAATGTATGTACTATATACATATATACATATATATATTATATTGCCTAATCTAAAGTAAATACATTCAAGTACATTATATATCACTTAACGGCTATCTACCCCTAGCCACACCCATTGGTTCACCCCTCGCTGTCGCCTCCAAGAGCATCTGGCACCGGTGGCTGCCGTCCAGCTGCGGAGGCCACGGCCATCAGGATGGATCCAGCAGCCGGGAATTGCTGTTTGCTCACCCCGATTTTGCCAAAATAAAGGTCCTCACTTTTTTGAGGGCCAAGTGGTGGGAAAATTGATGGTTAGATCATATGGAACTCATCACCACCACCACCACCACCACCACCAGCATCATCATCATCATCATCATCATCATCATCATCATCATCAACACATAGATGGTTATATCTCATGGGCAACTTTCCATGATCCTCAATGCCAACTGTTTCATGACTTGTTCAACCCCGTGCAGCAATCCGCACCAGGAAAAAACGTGAGATCCAACTCAATCAGAACTGGACTTGTCACTTTGACACTGCCGCATCTCTTCGCAGGTTTTCCATGTTTTTCCAGCACAGCTAAATTTGCCATGGAAACTCTTGAATCTGGCATCTAGTTCATGCGTTAGCAGGTACCATGGAGCTGCAGAAGCTCAGTTTTGTGATCCTTCAGTGCAGTTGTCCAGTTTCACGAATCAGTTCCAAGGCATTCCAAGGCGTTCAAGTCACCATATTTGATGCGTAGAGCGGGCAACCATTCCTCACCAAGTAGGATGCGATTGCGAGCTTGTAGTAATTGAAATGCTGATCCAGGCCTCAGCAGTGCCATGAACTGGAAGACATACCACCTCCGTTTTGAGACTCGTATGGTACAGGATGGCTGCCAAGGGCCACACCACACACCACAGCGCCAATACCTGGACTGGATGATGTGGGTAAAACTCAGATGCCCAACAAGAAGATCATTTTACGAATTAGATTAGGCAAAATAGAAAACAAATCAATGATCATGCACTAAGATTGGGAAAATGTTGGATTGTTCCGAATTACAGAAAGTGGCCAAATGATACCAAATGATACCAAATGGATCTTGTTCATAGACTGGAATACACATTGAACGAGGCCCCGAAAGTGCCAAGACCTCTGTCCCTTTCAGAGCCCTCTCTTGTAGTCCAAGCTGCTGTTGAGATCGATACGCCTCAGTTCCAAGTTGGGCACCTGAAAATCCTATTGCCTATCGATCTCTATCCATGTGTATCAGCATGTTCCCAATAAACATTCCATAACATTCCCAGGGGTACCCCCATTCTTGGACAAACCAAGAGACTCTAGAGCTGCTGGGACGTCATCCAGGGATTTGCCTACGCACGCAGTGAAACGCAGATGCTAATGCGCGCAGATGCTAATGCCTGGAAAATATTTACTGTTGTCGAAAATATCGATAAAACAATACAATCACCAGAACAAAGATGTGGTGTAGAGACATGTGTAGAGAGAAATGTTTGTAGAGAAATATGTAGAGAAATGTGTAGAAACAGAAACCATTATCTCTTCAGCTGCTGAGGTGAATCGCCATTAACTGCATTTGTTTGACTCACCTGTATCAGCCGGACCACCAGAAGTGCGATATCCCCGAGCTGACACTTCATCAAGTAGACCTGCCTGTCAGGTGCCAACTCGATGACTGCGCAGCCGGTAATTGTTAGTTTGATGCTCATGGAATAAAGTCAACAAAGAAGGTGAAAGCACCTCACCCACAACATAGATCTCTTTGTCTTTGGATATTCCTTTGCTTTCCTCAGTGTTGCTTTCATCAGAACACAGGAGAGTTCTCCGAGTGCCTTTTTTTTCTGATCGTACTTCCAAGTACGAGTACATACAGACAATGTTCAGTGATTTCAGGAGATTTCAGGTGGCTTTCTCCAAAAGCGTGGACCCAAAAAGTTCAGTGGTTGTATCTATCATTTCCCCTCTTAAATATACTTAAATGACGTTAAACAAATGTTCAATGGTCATAAAATCGGGAAACAAAAACCTTATAGTTCTCTATAATTCTCTATGGTTCTTTTGTTTCTGGACTGCCGATGTAGCGCGGTTCCAAGTGTCCAAAAGGCGGGCAGCTGCGTTTCCAGCGTTGAAGACATTGGCCTCCTCGACCCAGTCAAGGCCCATCTTCTTCAATCGAGCTACGACCTGCGGCGAGGCAGGAGCCTGGTGGAAGCTGTCAATCTTTGCGGAAAGTCACAGGCAGCAAATTCGTCTACACAAGATGGATGCTCATCTTAGTATAGAATTGGCTGAAACATGTATATGTATACATATATATATATGTATTTACATACACATATCATCAAACAATTGGGATACAAAAATAAGGTTGCAAAACAAGACTCACCATTCAAAGCTGCGGAGCCTGTGCTCGAGTTCGCATGGAATTGTTGGTGGCAAAACTTATGGATTTTCCAGCGCTTCGAAGGTCTGAAAGTGCTTTTTTCACGCCATCAATCTGAGGGCAAAGACTGCAGAAAACCGCGAGAGGGGTCAGTTGAGAAAAGGTCATCACTAATCACCGTTTGCTTCACCTAGGGAACCAAAAAATAACTGTTGCAAAAAATGGATTGAACATGATTGAACATTATTGACTCCAGAATCAAGTCCCTGGGCACAGAAGAGATTGAAAACACTCGCCCATCAGGTTTGGAAAACATAGAAAGAAAGTAAGGTGAAACATGACAGCTGACTATCAGTAGATTGCTCCCCAACAACTTCTCCAGTGTCTGAAACGCAAAAGCACACAAAAGTAGACCCACCTAACATCACCTAACATTCTGAGAAGGTTGTCTATGCGTTGAAATGTCTGAATTTATCAAATTGTGTGGGTTCGAACCCGTATGGAAGAGAATGAAATTCGATAATACCAATGATGATCAATCATATCATGTCTAGTTCTGTTGTGTCTCAAATTGATCACGTGTGAATTCTTAGTTTTCCATATCTCATATGTGTGATGCTTCTGTACATACAAGCGCATCATATATATATACTTTTATACATATATATATATACAGTATACATAGTGTCCTTTATTACATCCTGACCATCCGGTGCAATCCCCTCCACCAAGCCACTAAGGAGTCCCCAATCCAAATCACCCCATCCAAATCGAAGACAAAGGCATCGACACCTGCGACATCGTCGACCGCAGCATGCACCGTATAAAACCGAAGGGTGCAAACGGCAACTTTCTGTCAACGTTGGCTATGGGAAATACCAGGTATCTGACCTTGCAAAGCAATGTATTGTTGGTTTTGTGATAGTGTGAATCGATGTGTGAACATGTAGAAACCGATGTGTTAAAATGTGCAAACTGTGCATGAAGCATGTGCACTGAAGTTGTGCTGACTTCGAAAATCGAGAAGCTGCTGATCAACTTCTGCGCGGATTGCGAATCCAATTCTCGGCGCTTTGACCAGGGGATTGCAAAAGAGATTCCAGCATTCGACCGTCTTGGATAAAGCAACGCTTTCCTGGCCACAATTCTTCTGATTCCAATCATGACCGGTCACACCTCAAGCTCTCTGTCTCATGTTTGATGGTCTGATACTGTCACTAAGAGTCACAAAAGCCCTGGGTAGCCTTGCCTCCTTTGAGCTCAAGAAGTCTCAGCAATGTTTAACAGTTTAAGCAAACAATGCTGTCATCTAAGCATCAAACGCAGCAACACATAGCATGATGCCCAGCGACAGCACTTGGACTGCGCGCTTGCGCCCGAAGCTTCGCCATGGCACTGCTTTAACCATGTCTCTAGTGAACTGGGTCAATAATAAGGGCTTGAACTGTTGAACCTGACAATGTCTGACACCCAGTTTCACATCTCAATTGTAGGGGGGTCGACTAAGAACATCCAAGAACTATCGATTTTACCAAAGATTTTGCCATAGATTTTACATGCAACATGCGCAAGCACAAGCTGTGTTGAGGCAGCACAGTGAGGCCATCGAAGTGGACAAGCCGTTCTGCACCAGTTGGTAACTGGGATTCCCATGAAATCCTATGAAATCCTATGAAACACTGCAAATAATAGGATTGTAATGGCATGAACCATCTGCCGGTGCAGGATTTCTTCCATCCACAGTATCAATTGGATAGTAATGGATGAATTGACCTCCCCAAATAGCAACCTCAAAATTACCCGTCTAATATTCTAAATGGCTGGATTCCTATAGTGACTGATACTAGAAACAAGAAATTCTGTGGGTCCATCTGGTACCCCAACCTTGACCCGTTCCAGTCCTTCACAATGCGCTCGCAGTCATTGGACCGTTGGGACTTCTTGAGCACCTCAGGGTGGGATGTGGATGTTTTTGGTGACCAAAAACGATCCGGAAACAGGAAAGAACATCTATGGGGGGATTTACGGCAATATACATGTACTATCATTTACTAGGATTTAGTAGGATCATGAGAGTTGCTAGTGGACGGTATGCCCCTGGAAGAAGGAACTGCAACGAAGACATCCGACTTGCAGCCGCACCTCTTGGTGCACGAGAAAGCTGAAACGCCTTCGCAAAGTTTTCCTTGCATTGGTGGACAACCACAGTACAGTCAGTACACCAAATGGCGACAAAATGCCTGTTCTTTGAATTTCACTGTCTCGATCTTGGATCTTCACTGACCTGTTCCAGTTTGATACTTTGAATTTGAAAGGTTGCCAAAAAGAAACGAAAGGGATGCAAAGAGCAGATCCCGGAGTGAATATGATTCACTTTCTTTCAAGATACCCCTCCCGTAATTAAACATGGCTTGCTGGAAAATGCCCCATTTAAATGATTTCCCAATCATGCCACATTTCGCTTGATGATTTTCCCAATAACCATCACTAATCCCCTATTTACATTTATTTTGACATCAATCCCTTTAGTTCAATGATTTTCCCATCTGAATGCCGATTTCGGCCAGGGGGAGTTCCCCGTCATGTTTGACGTCCGGCTTACCATGGCCGTCCTGGAAGCTAAAGTGCCAGCGGCAAGGCCCAGCTTTCCTTCAAGCCTGCGAAGCCATCGGCACGGCAGAGCTACTGCTTTCGTTGCTGTAGTCCCAAAAAAAAACATTTCCTCTGCCGTCAGGTGGATCAAGAACCATACTGTTTGTGTGAATCAACTAGGGATCACCATCCCAGGTGGGTTTGGAAAATGCTGGAGTCTGCTGGAGATACATGAAAATACTATATAATACTGTATATATATATATATATACAATTTATAATGTATATGAGTATGAATAAAACATAATGATAACTTAACAAATCTCGAGTAATACTAATGATAATAGTGACAATCATGATAATGATAATGATAAAAATGTGAATGAAGCCACCATCCAGACCTGCACTCTCACCACCAGAAGCTCCATGGAATTCACAACACAGCGCCTGCTTCGTAGTTCTCCGAGGGTCATACTGGTGAGGTCAACTCCCACCAGAAGGGATTGAACCTGCACGACAGCTGTGTCTGAAAATGGGCTGTACCGATTCAATGGCCAGTAAAAAATATGGGGAATGGGAGGATACTTATTCTAATGATCATTCATACTCCATGAAAAGTCGGGGACCCATGGAAGATCCTATTTTCAAACAAACCCATCATCACGGTCCACCTTTGGTCAACCCGTTCTCCACCCGGCAGCTGGACCTCTGCAACGAAGCGAGCATCCGGAATGTCTGGGGCCTGGCGAATCATCCAAGCATCATCCTGTTGGTTCATCCAGTTGGCCCAAATTTGATCAATGGTCCATAGTTGCAATAGTTCATTATCCAGAAATATCCAGAATATAACTGATGATTTTCTTGATCTATCTTCAACATTCTTCCATATTACTCAACCCATAGTAGATGATTGATCATATTGATCCCATCTTGAATTGTTGGGCTATGTAGAAAATCTAGCTGCTACAGCAACTACTGCAGTTGCCTCAATTGGATCCCTTTCTTCGCAACTGTCTCTTGGCCTGTACGCGGCCATTTGTGAGGACTTGTTGCTCAGAGTCCTCCTGCTGAAACTGACAGTGGAAAGGCCGACCCCAAGACATTTGTGAAACGATTCTGAATGATTCTGGCAGATGTTTGGTCATTAATTTGTGGTTGTCCCCTAGTGTGGGCCACACCCTGATGATTCCTTGCTGTGACACGCTGCAAAATTCAAGCTGCTCGAACAAAGGGCACTTCAACACAAACAAAGATCTGCGATCTGCGACTGGAACGGAATGGTCCTTGATCTCATCAGCACATTTCAAGAGCTTGCTGGGAGCCTGGGCAAGGCCAGGGCAGATAAGTTCACTATCCCCGCTGCGGCCCGAAATCAGCTGCCGTGAGTTTCCCCTTCCAGTGCACCTCATCTCCAGTAGGACCAGCTGCCTTTGTCTTCTCGGACGGCATGTGGACCTAGCCATGGGAGGATTCAACCGGAGTCCCTTGGTATCTGGAGATATTCTGGCTGTGGATCAATGTGGTGATGTAAGGTGAGGTACTTGGGAAGTGGATGTTCATCCCCCCATTCCCACGCTAGCTACTGAGCCATGAGATCCCCTGAGTATATATTGATCTGGATGCTGCTGGACCCGGTTCACACCTGAGGTCCGATGCGTACAGCGCTGGGAGAGCTGCTGTTGGGCAGGGATGAATTTGTCCACAAAGTGTGAATTACTTGAGCCAGAGCCAGGGCACCGTGTGCGAAATGCAAACTGCTCAGTCGAAGAAACACCGACAAGACCAGGTGGACACAACCAAACTGCCATATACAAAGGTTTTCAGAACTCAAGCAGCCAACGTTGAGTCGAGTCTTCAACGACACACCTTTGCCATCCTTTTATCACTTTTTTCTCATTCTATCTTTCGCGACCAGCTCAGGCCATGACACTGCGCTGTCACTTTGGATCCCACTACTCTCTGTCTCACTGCCTGGTCCGCAGATTGATTTTTGCTTCAGGCGCTCAGTTCTCTTTAAGAGTCCAGTTCCTGCAATCCAGACAAGGACCTGTATCCAAAACGAGGGATAGCCCAACATAGCCCAACCATTGGTTCTTCTTCTCAACCACTTTGGTGGTTTATCGACATTTATTGTGTATCAATGGGAATCAGATCAGGAACACCGGTGGATCATGTCTGATGGATCCATAGTGCGAAGAGCATTGAATGATACCAACTGTATCCAACTGTTGCATTTTCCCAGCCTTTCAACTGGCACTTGTCAGCCCTCTGCAGCATCTGCCAGTTCCTGTGATCAGAATTGGTGAGATGACATGCAATGTAGACGCACGAACAAAGAAGCTTACCATACCTCCAAAATATCCGAAACAAACCATGGCTTCAAATAAGCACCACCTGTCCTGCAGCCACTGCCCCATTTTCCGGGATCCAAGCTTGTTCCTGCATGGCAATTGGCATCTACCATCTGGCAATCTAATCTGGCACTCGAAAATATCCCATGGAAAGAGCTGGTAAAATACGGCATATCCCATTGCCTGCTTTGATTGCCAAAGGAGGACCCCAGTTTTTTATTCCTGAAGTCCCATTGGGTCAATCCACATTTTGTTCACATCCTGAATCTGATTGTTAAGTTACGTTGTTTATCCTTTCTGTTGATATATATCCCACTTTTTTATTGGTTCTATCCCCGGCAGGTCAACCATACCGTCCACGCCTTCCATAGTGCCTTTGATCCATCTCCCGCATCGCCTTCAGCTTTTCTGGATCGCAAACACATCCAGAACGTCTCACTGGAATGGCTGAAAATTTCCACAGCAGGCTGAAAATTAGTGGCACCCAATTCTTATTGAACCTCAAAATTGGAGTCTAGTGAATCTAAATTCTTAAACAGTACCAGTAAATACCAGTAGTATCATATTACAACATATTCCAACATGCGTGGCCCGGTTTGCGGTCGTCATCCGGTTTCTTCAGAGTTTACCCAATCTGAGGCCGGAGCTGGACTGTGGCCTTGTGCATCTATCCTGTCATGGCCATTCTGATGGATCCAAGGGGGAAAAATATGAGAAACTGTTAGATGTTAGGACTACCTATTTTGGACAAACCGAACGGCAACAAACAGGGGGTCAGATTTATAAACATGTATAAGGATTTAGAAGGTACGTCTTGTCCCACTTTGCAGGTTAAAAGATTAGGACTAGGATGTCCAATGGAATCTCCCGGATATCAACTACTCACCACCAAAAAAAGTCATTTCTGTGGTGCCGGCCTCTGTCTCTCGAGCTCCAATTCTTGATGTTGCCGTTGCCGGAACTTCTCCAACATCCGATCTTGCTGCCTCATAGAGAGCAACACAACGGGCGTGTTGTCTGTCAAACAATGTTGATTCATGATGATGCATGATCAAACAAAGACATGGCCTTGGCTGCTGGATGCTGCTGCTATATTCCCATGATATTCCCAAGTTGTTGGGAATTGTTGGGATATCTCCCTATGGCTGTATCCGGTCCCGCCTTGCCAGTTTCTCACGGAAGTCTTCCAGCTGCTCGTCTTGCTGAAACTGAGCAGGGCACTACAGGCTGCAACCAGGTGAACAGGCCGCAACCAGGTGACAGTGGTTGACACCGATGTAGCAAGGGTGGGGTTGACATCCCAAAAATCCATCCAAAAATCATCAAATATCAACTAGACGACGGATGGCCCGAGAGCGAAGAGAAGTATAGTGAGATATGTAATTGTGAAAATCGTATAACATGAAATATATAGAGAGAAAT
>BGPT01002042.1:93932-114130 GCA_003297045.1 Symbiodinium sp. clade C Y103 | reverse complement strand
TTCGTGTTACGATGAAAAATGCGCAATATCATGTGATTTCCCGACCTATAGCCGGTAAATCTGCAAATCCTGATTTTTCTTTTTTTTGCTTTTTTTTTTGGTTAAACCGGTTTCTTTTCGGTTTTTCGCCTCTTTTTTGCTTTTTTTCGNCCTGATTTTTCTTTTTTTTGCTTTTTTTTTTGGTTAAACCGGTTTCTTTTCGGTTTTTCGCCTCTTTTTTGCTTTTTTTCGCTCTTTTTCGTTTTTTTTTCTTTTTCGCTCTTTTTCTTTTTTTTTGGTTTCTCGCTTTTACGAACATATCTCTCGAGCAATACAACGAAAAATCTGGTCGAACAAAAAAAGACTTATCGTATTTGCCGACAATTTGCATGGGAAATAGCAAATGTCTTTTCAGATTGTCGAAATATTTCNTACAACGAAAAATCTGGTCGAACAAAAAAAGACTTATCGTATTTGCCGACAATTTGCATGGGAAATAGCAAATGTCTTTTCAGATTGTCGAAATATTTCTGAAAAGATTCGTTATTTCCCAAATTGTCGGCAAATACGATAAGTCTTTTCTGGGCAGATTTTTCTTTGTATTGGTCGAACTTTGCCGACAATTTGAAGNTTCCCAAATTGTCGGCAAATACGATAAGTCTTTTCTGGGCAGATTTTTCTTTGTATTGGTCGAACTTTGCCGACAATTTGAAGAACAAACAGTCTTTTTTTCGATGCGTATATGGAGATGAATGGGGCAAAGAACAAATGGTCTTTCGCACAATATATATATATATATATGGATTAAAAAAAAGTGAGTTGCTTAAATTTACCGACAATTTAGCACAGAAAATTGTTAACAGCGTAAATGTGGTGTCCCCCTAAAAACCTTAAACCGAAAATCATATTTTTTTTTGGTTTAACCGAAAAAAAGTAGTCAAACGGTATGTCTAGGTAATTTATCCTACCTATAATTTCTGTGAACAGATATACCCCTGTTCCAGGTCAGCAATCTCAAGGTTTGCTAATGTGATTCCACCAAGCTTGCGGGCAAAGGAGGTCACGACATGGATGCANCTGTGAACAGATATACCCCTGTTCCAGGTCAGCAATCTCAAGGTTTGCTAATGTGATTCCACCAAGCTTGCGGGCAAAGGAGGTCACGACATGGATGCAACGCGCAATACTTTTCCTTGCTAGGCGACTTGAGCCAACGGCGAATGTCGGTCGCTCGCCTGGCTTTCTAGTCCCCGAATTGAGGTGGATTACCCATTATGTAAAGATGGTATATTACATGGGCTCCCACCTACATCCCATTTACANTCGGTCGCTCGCCTGGCTTTCTAGTCCCCGAATTGAGGTGGATTACCCATTATGTAAAGATGGTATATTACATGGGCTCCCACCTACATCCCATTTACACCCCCCATGTGTTGGGCGCTTCAGCCTCAACACACGAGAGAAGGGATGTTTGAAATTGGAGAAATGAATTGAAAGTTCGCCTGTACATGCACAGCGCAAAAGAAGGCACACTTCACCGACGAGGAGCGTAGCTCCCTAGCCGGATCCATGTTGGGATGGCCTGCGAGGCAGGTTACCATCCAGGGCAGATACACCACCCTTTCGTGCATTTATGTACAGAGGCTAACTACCAAAATTTTAATTAGATATTGGTTCAATGCATTGAAATCTGCATAATAGACAAGCGACGTGCTGTCTTGGCAGTTTGAGATTAGAGGTGTGAGACGAGCTAATTTCAGGACTCTACAGTGAAATTTTGCCTCGCTCAGATTCCCCTCAATAGACGATGTCGGCGTCTCCTCTCGCCACTCATCATCATCTTGTTCGATGTTACCATTTTGGAAGTTCGAAATTTAATGTCGGGCCCTCTTTGACCAACCATCCATGGTTCTCCTCTCAATTGAGAATCCTTTGTCTTTGCCCTTGCCCTTGTCGTCTTTGCCCTTCTCTTTTCCTTTATCCTTCCCTTTGTCCTTCCCCTTGTCTTTGCCCTTCTCCTTTCCCTTTGCGGGTCCTTTACTAGAAGAGCTCGCTGCCTGTGATCCCGGTTGTGAAGCTCGAGTCCCCTGCACGAAGCTCGTCGAGGTCTCGTCCACGATCGCGGCAACATCTTGAACCTTTTCAGGTGCTGACGGCATGAGGGTGTTGAGTCTTTGCGTCTTTCCCCTTGCACTGTCAGCCATTGCTTTGGCCCAAGCATAATCGACTTGAAGTTGAAGGACTCGGGGAAGTCTCACGCCGCACTGTGCAGCAATGATTGCTACATCCAGATTCCTGTAGCGCTTTCGGACCATGTAGTAGATTCCGACGGCAGGCAGGCACAAGCAAGAGTTTCCATAATCACGCACATCATCTTGATCTCGGAAATAGGTGTATGTGCTGATCTCAGGATATGCTCCCTTTATTGCCCTGGCGACGAAGTTGGAGATGATCCTCCTCATTCTCGCTCGTCGGGATGCATCTGCTTTGTCCTCAACCGTGGGCATGTAATACTGGATGTCCTTGGGGCTCAGCCCAGTTTCCACAAGGAAAGCCATGATTTTCTCAACCTTGATGGCTGTCTCAATCATGATCAACATGGCATCAAATGGACGATCTTCCCACATCATCTCGTTCTCAAGGACGGGGACGGGCTTGGCTTTCTTGTCAAACCATGGACGGAGCGTAGAAGTGGTCGGTGGACGCAGGCTCCCATCATCGTTGAATCCATTCATGGGTCCCAACTTGTCAATGTCCAATCGATCAGTTTGGTTCGTGGTCCATTCATACCGGGTCTCGGCATTTGACTCAGTTCGGTACTTGTAGTACGCATCATAATACCCGGCAATGTAGACCATCAAAGTGTTGTCGAGGATTTGTGGAGATATCTCGTCCGGATCGATGTTGCCGACGCCTTCGTAGGCTTCTGGCATCTTCTTAATGCCGATCTCGAGGGGTTGTGCCCATTTTGGGTATCGGCTGCTGCGTTCTTGCTGTGCTCGAACGCGTTCTTCTGCCATTTCCCTCTGATGGTCGTCATCATCACCAACTACCCTGTCATCGTCAACATTCTCATCATTCGGACGCATCTTGGACTCTTCCGTTTCCTCTTCAACTTCCATGTCTTCTTCTTCATCCTCACCATAGTCGACTTCCTCCTCGTTGAAGGAAAAACTTCCAAGATCTCGATGAACCTCATCAAACTGATCATCCACATTGACTTCATCGGTCTCCATTTTGACCTCTTCAGATGGCTCCTCGTCTTTCATTTCCTCGTCATCGGCTTTCTCACCTTCAAATGGTGTGTTCTCGGCCTCTTCGACCTCTTCCTTTGTCATCTTGAAGGGCTTCCTTCCATGAGACACCATCATCCCTTTGCAATGAAGACACATGCTCAACTTCATAGGTGTAGATAGGAGGCATGCAGGGCACNGTCATCTTGAAGGGCTTCCTTCCATGAGACACCATCATCCCTTTGCAATGAAGACACATGCTCAACTTCATAGGTGTAGATAGGAGGCATGCAGGGCACACCGTACATCCTGCCCTATCGGCTTCCTTGTGGTCAATCACATATGTCAACAGCTTCTGCATGTTGGTCTTCTCTNGATAGGAGGCATGCAGGGCACACCGTACATCCTGCCCTATCGGCTTCCTTGTGGTCAATCACATATGTCAACAGCTTCTGCATGTTGGTCTTCTCTTCATATGTGCCAGACCTGATCACCTTGGTCTCCAGACACACGACTATGTCCAGGATATCGGCCGCCTCTGCATCTTCTTCACCAACGGCTGTGGCACATAGGCGAGCTTCCCAGATAATCGTGTCACGGGTCGCGTAGCGACTTGGTGACCGAACTGACTTGATCAATTGGCTTGGCCCAGATGGCACCAGCAACCTGTGCCAGTTCCTCTGGCCGTCTTCGACCCATGCACCTCTGATCTTGTCAAATGGGATGGTCATGGTCGTCACGGGCTGGCCAGATGCAGTCACCCTGCCCTCGAACTCCTGCATGAGAACTTCGGTAGGGATATAAAAGACTGCTCTCTCATTTCGATGTCGTGCAGTGCCCTTAACGATTCTCCATGAACGGCTGTCCCACGGAGGAAAGATATTGAAGAAGGTGCAGATCCTTCCTTGCTCTGCCCCAGCTCCTGGCTTGATACCACCCTGCCAGATCTGCATCAAGAGGTTTCTATCAGTTTCATGATAGCACTCTGGCAACGCGGCCACAAATGCTGGGGTCATGGGCGACGAGAGCATCTCCTCCTTCAATTTGACTTCACCAAATGCACTCCTTGAGTGACCTGATGGTGCACGTACCGCGATGGGTTCAATCAGCAGACCATCTTGAGGGATCAGATCGGGGGTAAAGATTCTCTTTCATACGCAATATGGCATCTCCCCCGGATTCGTCGTGGGATTGACACCCAGTGCCAGAATTTGGATCCTTACTCTGTGACCCCGAACCACACAGGAATGCATGATCTTCATCAATATCTTCAACCTGTATCTTCCCTCATCGTAGTTGATCCGCCATCTTTGGTTTCTGTGTTCCCATGATTTGAAGGGGATGTGGTCATGACGCAATCGAGGGATCCTCCACATGGATTCATAGTCAAGAAAATCTTCGAGTGAAACCCAGCCGCTGTCGTCACATTTCAATCCGATATTCTGGATGTGGCCAAATGTTCGACCGACCTGATGTCGAAGAACGGAATTTATGTCGAAACTGAGCTGGTACTCATAAGCATCCAACCATGGATCACTCTTGGGGGCATACTTGACTCCGTCATAGTAGTCGCAGTTGAAGAAGTAATCCCCGGTTGTGGGAATGATCTGGAGGAACATGTGGTCAGACCAACATCCTTCAGGAAGCTTCAATCTCTTGTACATCTCAACATCTCTGTTGTGTTCAGGATAGCTGTCCCAAAAATCAGCCCACGACCATCGGTCTCCGCGGCCCTTCATCATTGCCTCTTTTGCAATCTCCATGATCTCATCATGTGATGTGGGTCCGCCTTGGGCAAGCAGGAAACCATCGATACAGTATGAGCCATACNTGCCTCTTTTGCAATCTCCATGATCTCATCATGTGATGTGGGTCCGCCTTGGGCAAGCAGGAAACCATCGATACAGTATGAGCCATACTCATCCTGATCGCCAACACGGCTCATGAAGAGGGGACTCTCATACATGTGTTCTGGGGGTGATTCAACCTCTTCCTCTTCTTCCTCCTCATCATCGAACCCTTTCTCAGTTGGGGCATCGTCACCTTCTTGTGGGGCCTGCGAAGCAGGTTCACCCACTTCCTCTTCCTCATCACCCTTCTTTTCTTCCTCAGTGGTGACAGGGAACATGGTGTCACGAATCAACTGGAAAGCATTCCTGATGACTGCCTTGTTCTCATGTCGACAATCTTGATGATCGTGTTCGATGCTTCCACAGTACAAGCACACCTGCACTTCTTCAGAGGCATTGTAGATGAATCCGATTGCATCAGCGATCTTACCCCTGGAACCGATGACCTCATCTCGCATGGCGTCATCATTCTTCGGCATCTCTTCATCCTTCGCCGCCATGTTCACATCTTCATCATCATCAGCGGGTTCCTGTTCAGGAGCGACATCTTCATACTCGACATCGTCATTGCGCTCCATGCGGATCTGATACCGATTCAACATGTCCGCCAACTCTTCATCGGTGAGGTAATGAAACTCCCTGAGGTCCTTGAAGTCCTTGATCCCTTGCGTGATCTTGGTGACCTCTTCAATCTCACGGGCATCCAATGTGCAGTCGAAGGATCCCTTCCTTTTATCATTGATCGTCGACGTCGNATCTTGGTGACCTCTTCAATCTCACGGGCATCCAATGTGCAGTCGAAGGATCCCTTCCTTTTATCATTGATCGTCGACGTTGACCTTGCTGTTTGCCTAAAGAATCGTACAGCATCCTCAAGGCCATTCAAGTATGGTGACGGGTCAATTGCTTCAGGAAACACATTCACTGTTCCCTTCGTCATCGCCGCCACGTCGAGAAGTCCCAACCAAAACTCCACCACGTCACCTGCCTTTTCAGCCGTGGCTGTAGTTGGTCCAAATATCTCGTTCATCTTGTTGTCGTCGTCAATGACCTTTTTCAGGAAATCCTTGTAAAGGACATTTCCACAGTCTTTCATCAGACGATAAGCTAGGATACCATCCTGCGGAGCAGGCTTGGCACCTTTTGCAGCTTTGTCAGGATCGAAAGGAATGAAAGTCCGATACACACTGAATTGTTTTCCTCTTCCGTTGCGAAAGATCTCCTTGATCTGCTCGGCGGGCACTCTGACTCCCCCCATATGGGAGACAGCCTTCATAAGCTTCTCCCCGTAGGGTAGGCCATGATTCGCCACAAATGAAGCTGCAACATTGATCAACCAATCCTTGAATCCAGCCCTGGGGTCAATCATGTCAGCACCGGTGACCTTCAAAGCGGTCTTGAGACGAGCAGCCAAAATCATCAATGCTTGGGCTTCCCCCAACTCAGGTCCAGTCCTCTTGTACTGACTCTGGTTGTTGGCAGAACAGTTGATGCAAAATCTGGCATCGTCCTCCACGCTGTCAAGCTCCTCAAACGTTTCGGCATGCTTGCACCTCACGCAGAGGATGTCCTTTTCCCTGTGCTGGTTGACTGGCAGCCAATAGGTGCTTGCCGCAGGACGTTCATCAAGATCAAAGTTGGCAGTCTCGGCATCAAACAGCTTGGGCTTTCGGCTCTTTCTGGCCTTCTTGGTGAATCTTGTTGCATTGACACCAATGTCGCCCTCCTCACCCACGCTCCTCCAGTATTCCTCTTCACGATTCAAAGCATCTTGTTTCTCCTCAGAGGTGTGGAATAATGTCGGTGGGGATGTAATCGTCTTCAGTCGAAACAAGCTGATGCCTGAGTACTTGGGCTGATGTGCAACTTGATTCAAGCGATCCACAGCATCTCGGTCAGATGAACACATGAGAACCCAGACATGCGTTTCGTATCTAAAAACCTCAGATAGCAGATTGGGGGTTTTAGAGGGGATTGGGGGTTTTAGAATGGAAATGGCCATTTCTGATCTAAAACCCTTCTATCGTGGTTAAATCCCCACTGTTTCATCAGAAATCCACAAGGTTTTTAGAAGTTTTTCGGGTTGATGTGGCTGGGTGCAGTACTTGTGTTTGATTTCGTTCATTCGCCTTTTTTTGGCTCACATAGAGGGGTGAAATTTTTTTGACTCGAGAAGGATACCAAGAAGGCCAGGGCCTTGATTTGCTCTACTTGATGGGTCTAGCAGGTGTGAAGATTTTGGACATGCTGGGTTGAAACAATGGCTGTCTCTCGAGATGGCATCTTTTTGCAGAGTGCGGGCATCTTCAGATCTTGTTTTGGTTTCGAAGTTTTTTGTGGCTCAAGTGGTCACCAGCACATGGTGATATGTCGACAAATTTGAATGTGAAGCGGACAGTTGCCAAGGAGCGGCATTGAGCCTGACTGGCTGTGCGTTTTTTTGACATGCATGTTTTGGCAGGACCTTAAGGCCCCGAAGGATACTGCTGGTGGCTTACCAACAGTGCCAATATTTTGACATGTGCATGTGTGTGCACATCACCAGTTTGTATTTGATTAGACCTCCCCCATTTCATACTTTAATACATAACTTTAGATATATATATATATATATTTATTTATTTATTTATTTAATGTAAATAGATATATATATATATATATATATATATTGTGTATATATATATATAATCATATTATGTATTTATATATATATATCTCTCTCTCTCTCTCTCTCTCTTTCCCTTCTTTCTTGTTGCTGTGTTTATCTGAGGCTGCCCGGTCCAAGAAAAACAGCCACCCACCGCCGAGAACGTTGAACCCTGATGATGCTGTGCTTAAGCCAGTGCCGTTGATGAAGCAAACGGCCAAGTGCAAACCTAGCCTTCCAGCCCCGAAAGGCGGCACAAAGGAGTACTTGAAGAGCTTGGAGTGCCCAAAAGACCCGGTTGAGAAGGCTGGTTTGAGTTTTCCACAAGTGTCATTGTTATTTTTGAATCAGCTCCGCTCTCTGGCAGGAATACTGGCTCAATGCAACGAAGAACAGGAAGAGCAAAGCTATCCCTGTTCCAGTTCGGGCGGTCTCAAGTGCAAGGCCACCTCCCAAGGTGGGCTCGCCAGCTGTGGCAAAGTCCCCACCTCCACCCAAGCCGAAAACTGAAAATGGCCTGCTGGAGTTCAGGCTGGGTTGAAATTCTTGGTGTGTTTGTCTGATATGGGTTTCATGCGTGATGATCGTTTTTTTTTGTTTGCTGGAAGGCGTGCTGATGGGAGCACAGTGCACATAGTGCCTCCCCCGCCTAAGCCAGCTTGGGTATCCCCACCTGTTGGTTGGAGGCAGGATTTTTGAAACAAATCATTTAGATTTAGTTTTGCCTGCTGCTGTGGCCGGCATCCTGCAGTTGGATCGTGCAGCCTCCACCGCCTTACTGGCATTGGTGAGGCAGGGGTGGATTCATTTTTTTGCCAACTTCTGGTTGCAAGTGGCATGCTTTACATGTGACAAGCTCCTTGTTGTTTTTGACCAGGCATGAGGGCAGCTGGGCAGTTTGCAGCGAAGGGTGGCAAAAAATGTCCCACTGCGGCCCGAGTGCCACTGCAGTGTCCATCAGCTTGTGTGAACTGCATGCAAGATGTTGACCCAACATGATAAAGATAAAGGTAAAGATGGTAGGAATCCATTCTGGCTTCTCAGGTGTCCATGGGGCTCTGCTAAAATTCGTCCCGCTCTGTGTGCCTCAGTGTTTCTGCTTGTGTGTTGCCACTGTGGCGTCTGGAATGTGGCAGCTGCAGCTTATCTGAAATGAAATTTGATCAGCTTAGGTCATGGCAGATGCCTACGGTCGGGGCCTCAGTTCTTAAACGGTACAGACATGAAACGGAAACTGTACACACATGAAACTCATGGCATGCATGCATGGGCATGTCAAAACATGCATGGACACAGAAGGCATGAACATGCATAAAGACTAGGGCATGCATGCATGGCAGTCATGACATTCATGCATGGCATTCATGACATGCATGCATGGCAGGGTTTTGTTTTTAACATGTCATGCATGTGGTTCTTGTTCATGTTACATGCATGCATGCATGCATGCACGCATGGGTTTCTTAACATGTCATGTTATGTCATGTCATGTCATGTCATGCCATGTCAGTTTCTTTAACATGTCATGCATGTCAGTTTCTTAACATGTCATGTCAAAGTCATGTCAAGTCAAGTCATGTCATGTCATGTCATGCATTCAATGCATTCAAGTTCAAGGTTCACGCATGTAGTTTTTTTTCATCCATGCACGGCATGTTAGGCGGGTGTAGGTGCCAGACTTAATCTTGCTGCTGGTGAGGCCTACCGTCGCTATCGGAGCTGGCGACGCTCACCAAGTGACCCAGGGACGATGTGTATATAGGTGCTAGCTGGTTTTGTGGCATTTTTTCTTGGCTGATGTTTGGTAGCTCTACCTGTTGGTGTGTGGTAGCTCGTTTTGGGCTCTTGTTAACGTTGTGCTGGGCAAATGCCCCGGCTGCTGAAGCAAATTCAAAAAGAACCAGATCTGGTTCAAAGATATGCCGCGGCTTTTGCCAAAGAGCCTGCGTTGAAAGAGGTGGGCTCACAGACATTGATGCTTTCCAAAAGCACACTTTTTCAGTGGCGCATGATTTTATCCAACATGAGCTTGCTCATATGCTGGATGCTTGGCAGGTGGGCTTCAATTTCATCAGTGCTCACTCCAAGGGCCTCTTTGATAGCAGAGCTGAAGCCACAATCAAAGATGTGGAGCGAAACCCTGAGGTGTGTGTTTTTTTTTTTGCTGTGTGGATTCTGGATCCATGACCTCCAATTTTTTTAGCTGTCATGTGCTTGCTGCAGGCGGTTTTTGCCATCATGTCTGTGGCGCCCTCCATCCGTTTGTCAGAAGAGACCTTGGCAAAGGCCATTCTGCTTTTTTACACTACGTCCAAGCTGGTGCCAGTAGGGATCACCGAGGAGGCCTTGGAAGAATGGTCTTCAAAGATGGGTGCAGGCTCCGCAAACTGGGTTCCAAATTCAGAAGGTTGTTTGTGGAGACGCCTGGCAATGCCAAGTCGTCTGTCTTGAAGCAGTTGAAGCAGCGGTGCCTCGATGCAGGCCTAGGCCCTGCTGTGGAAGCAACTGATGATTCGGAAAGTTCAAGTCGAGCTGCTTCCCATGAAGACCTGGATTCTGTGGCCCCGGCTCCAAGCAAAGCCAGTTCAGGCTTTGATTGGTCTCGTTTGCAGAAGCGCTTGCAGGAGCGTTTGGGAGACAAACTTGAGTTGTTGGCCGAGAGCAGAGGGCTGAAACAAAAACCAGTTGCCACACCTGCCCGTGCGAGAGATGCTTTGCCTGACTTTGTCTTGGAGTCCTTGTCCAAGCAAGTCCCAGCGGTGGCCCCTTTTGCCACCACAGCTGGGGAAGATGATGCTGCTGCTGAAAAAGAACCGAAGACAAACACGAAGAAAGCAAAGAGCAAGGCTGTGAAGAATAAAGGTGGAAAAAAAAAATCGAAAAAACAGCAGGAAATTGCAGGTCCAGAAGTTGAAGAGGCGCTCAAACTAGATGAGCCTGCTCCCTGTGACCAAAGTAGTCCTGCTGGACCGGAACAACGTGGCGCATCACCTTCACAGAGTCTTGATCCTGCAGCTTTGCTTCAGCAGCCGGATGTGAAGTACAACCCCAAGACTTTTAGCCAGATGCGCCTGGCTTTCATAAAGCAGCAAAAGGAGACCGGCATGAACCATGCCCAGGCCAACCAGGCATGGATGAGTTCAAACGTACGGGCTGACCTGGTGTCCCAGCTTCCTGAGAAGGAAGCGAAACGAAGGAGGTTCATGTAGTGGATTTTGTTTTCAGCAGGGCCGGAACCTTGCTTTTGACACTTCTTTGTGGTAATGACCACAATGCCTGTCCAGATCGAACAAGGGTTTTGGGGGAAAAAGCAGTGTGCAGAATTCTGTATAGCTTCAAAGCCTTATTTCGTGAGTGCCGTGCATCGTGGCTTTTGTAAAGCGAAGTTCAGAATTTGATTTCCCCTTTGCAGATGCTTTTGCTCCAGTGACTGGTGCCACTTGGTCTTTGTGCACAATGGTAGTAGCAGAAATGTTACTTTGGGATTGCACAAAGATGCTTATCCTCTGTGTGCTGCACCTGGTGCACACGCGAGATTTGGATGATTCGATTGCCAGGAGCTCAGAGTTTTCAGTCGCTGTCAGCATTTGTTTTTATGCATCCCTTGAATTGTTTCAATTTTGTCCCCAGGCGTACGATTACATAGAATATTTCAGTGGAGAAGGCAGAGTTTCAGCTGCCCTTTGGCAGGCTGGGCCTGCTACATACATGTATCATACTCTTATAGAAATACATGTGCACATATATCTATAAACATAAATATAGCTTTGTGTTTGTAGATACATGAAGATATATTCATTTATTTATGAATTAAATATTGGGAGAGAAAGAGTGAGTTACAAATCTAGGGCCCTTTTGCTCACTAATATATAGGTGAAACCCATTTGTTTCCAAAACTCTGCGCGTCATCTACAGGCTGGATTTGCTGGTGTCAGCCTTGACAAGAACACAGACAAGGAGTACCACACCTTTGATTTTGCCACAGCGGCTGGTTTTTCGTAGCAGCCCCAACTTTGAGTGTGTGGATCACAGCTTGATTGCTTTAATTGGTTTTCGCTTTTCTTGTGAGGTTGTGTCTCCAGTGCATGAGAAGATCGAAAGCTGGAGCGTTGCACATCTTAGCTTTGTGCTGCAACTCCTTCTGTGTCCCGAGTCTTGAATGAATTGACCTGCCTGACATTTGACTCAAAAGTAAACTTGATTTCAACGTTTTGGTGTCTATGTGTTTTGGTTGTGCCTGAGGAGCGCAGGAACACACCAGAGAAGTATCCTTTTTCCTTGCGGCAATGAAGGCTATTCCTTTGTGAGGATAGGAAATTTGCTGGCGTCAAGAGTGGCCTTGCTGGCCTATTTCAGCTTGGCTTTGCTATGCCGGTTTGTCGTGGAGCAGCCGGGTGGTTCAGCTGCAGAGATCCACCCCCGCATGCAACAATTGTTTGACAAATACAGCGTTTACCGGACAGCAATTTGGGGTGCAAATTACGCCAATGACAACAACTGCAGTCCAAAGCGGCACTGGCTGTATGGAAATGACCGCATGTTTCTTCAGCGTTTAGCTGTGGCAGCTGGGTACTTGAGCAAAGAAAAAATGCAAGAGTTAACGGGTGATTTGGTCAAAAGAGTGAGAAAAGAAGATGGGACATGGAGCTGGTCTGGGCGAAAGGATGCCCTCCAAGCTTCGCAGTATCCAAGCTGCAAGTCCTTTTCAATCAAAACCGTTTGGAAACATGAAAGTTTAGAACCTTTTTTCTGAACCACCGTTTTTGAAAACAAGGAGTTTCATGAGTGATCTTTTTTGGGGAGAGTTTTGGCCAAGGCAATACCATGAGCGCTTTGGAGCTCACATTGCTGAATTGAAGAAAGAAATGGCTGACCACCAGTGGGAGGCCTTGGGTTCAGTGTAACGTTGGTTTCCTGCTGGAAGTTGTGCCGCAGAGGCGCTTCCGGAAAGTCCCATTCAAGAACGCAAAGCAGAGCTCTTCAAAAAGAGTGACTTAGAACTTTTTCAGGAGACATGAGCTTGTTTTTTTTGTTCACTGCATGTTTGAAGCTGTTTGTTTGGAGGACATCGATTGGAAGCAAGAAGAAGACATTGATTTGTGGGAAGATGTCTGGCCCTTTTGTTTTCATGGAAACCAGTGTGGTGACTGGCTGCTGTGGCAATTTGTCATTGCTGAGGCCAAGTTGTTCGAAGTCATCACGTACCTTCGTGAGCAATCGTCTTTCCGGCCATCAGATCGTTGGTCGGCACTTCTTGACCGAGCATACCGTGATGTGAAGATGCTGAGGCAAATGACCTTTGTAGATGATGAGTGACTTGTTACCATGTGATGGTAAGACCAGATGCCGCTCACCTGGTTCAAAAAATAACCCGTGAATTTTCCGAGATTTCGACGTGAAAACCCCCCGAAACCCCGAGAAAACCCCGTGAATTTTCACAGGTCATTTTCCAAGATTTTTGTTCACACTTGTTTGGCCATTTTTGGCATTTCAGGGTTGCAAAGGCCTGGCGGGGCAACTTTTCTGCTCTGCAGGGTTTTCAGAACGAGATAGCCTTGGGAACTTAGCGCAGCATAGCTGTTGAAGCGCCATGTCTGAACCGTTTGATATCTTGAAAGAGGTGTTGGACGAGCTCTATAGGAAGAACGATGGTGAAGCACCAACTGCAAAGCAGATGGCTGCTGCCTGCAGGATCCCAGTCAAGGAAGCCAAGCAGATCCTTGATGACTTGCTGGCTGAACCGATTCGCCTTGAGCCGAAGCCCAAGAGGTGCAAGAAGGAGAAGTCAGCTGAGACAACTGCGTCCACTGCGTCTTCGGCAAAGGACCCCCGTCCCAGTCAGCCAGCTGACGAGGAGGCTCGTCTTTCTGCTGTCCCTCCTGGGGCCTTTGAGGAGGCGGATTCAGATGAAGAACATGCCAATGAGAAGGAGGAAGAAGATGAGACCCAGCTGGATGAAAGTGCAGGTGACGGGACTCCTCCCTACTCACCTTCTGTGACTTCGTCCAAGCTGAGGAGGGCGAAGTGCTGTTCCCAGTTTTTCTTTTGAGTTTCAAGTGTTTTGTTTGAAACTGTTTTGACCCATAGTTCAAGATCAGTTTTGTTTTTCCCAAGGTCCACCTCTACTTTGCTGCGTGGACAAGCGATGCTTCGAGGAGGCTCTGCTGGATGCGTCGGTGCCGGTGACCAGGAGGAGATGATCGAGCTTAAATATCATGCGTCGATCATGCATACATGCATGCATGCATTCGAGCACACATGCATGACTATAGATCACAGCATATAGGCATTTGGCATGCAACATCATGCGTGCCATCCATCATGTTCATGTGGTTTTTTACATGCATGCATGTTGTTCATGTTTTTCATGTTGTTCATGCATGCATGGTTGTTAGTTCATATGTTTTTCCATGTTGTTCATGCATGCATGGTTGTTAGTTCATATGTTTTTCCATGGTGTTCATGCATGCATGCATGGTTGTTAGCTCATGTGTTTTTCCATGCCATTCATGCATGCATGCATGCATGGTTGTTAGCTCATGTTTTTTGGTTGTCATTCATGCATGCATGTTGTTACTTTTTGTTGTTTTTCAATGCTGTTCATGCATGCATGCATGACTATTTATTTGGTGTTTGTCATGTCATCGTCATGCATGGAAAGAAACATCAGTTACATAAGTTTAATTTTACTATCTATTCAACATGTGATGCTATTGCTATATTTTTAAATACGTAGGATGATATTCATGTTCATGCATGCGTGTTAATTTTTATGCAGGGGTCATGCATGGATCTAGCAAGCCCGGACGAGCAACAAACAGTAATTAATGCAGGAGCCCGTGGAAGAGGAACTCCAAGACCGCTTGCCCACTTCTGACACCTTGGAGAAGCTTAACCGTGCTCCCACGCTTCGCCTTGGGGAGACTGGTGAGGAGCTGCCTGAGGATGAGGTTGCCAAGGATATGGAGGCAGAGGCTGAATGTGAAGCCCATGCCGTCCAAGAGGCAGCTGAGCGTTTTGATAAGGAGATGGCCAAGCAGGCAGAAGAAGTTGCTAGTGGCAAGCCCACTCCGGGGCAGGAGGCTATGCTGCCCACTCCTCCTCCTCCGGCCCCTGCTCGTGAAGCTGTCTCGGAAGCTGTCGCCATCCCTGGAGAGATGATGGGACCAGTCACTTCCACCACCCACCGCAAGCAGTTCATGGCTTTGCAGCGCGTTGTGCAGGGACCGAGAGCTGGAGCCTTTCCTGAGATCACCCGTCTCTTTGGGTCAGGCACCAAAGCTGAACGCCTCAACGTGCTGAGGTCCTATGTGCAGAATGGTGAACATTTGCAAGCTGTAGAGAGCGCGTTTCGTGCGAGCCGGACTCACAGTGAAACTTTGAGAACGACACGTCGTTTGATGACGATTCGTGAAATGCAGCAAGCAGGTTTTTCTGAGCACCTTGGCTGTGTATATATACATTTTTTTATGTGCTGATGGATGCATGACAACTTCGGTCACATCTGTGGCCCCCTGATATGTTTCATTGTCCTGCTGCAGGCAAAAAATTGCTGGATGTGTTGCTCGAGGTGGGATTGCCGACCGTGATGCTCCGAACTGCCAGCAAAGCACAAAGTACTGGGCAAACCTTGTCACTGAAGAGACAGTTACGGATGACAACACCATGTCTGTGGAAGTTGCGGGCAGCATTCGTGCAAGTGATGCATGCTATGGGTGCTTTGACGGTTCCGGGGAACCATGTTGGCACGTCAGTGTCTGTTGCTGACCCACTGGCCATGGTGCGTCAGCAAATGGCAGCCGCAGCTTCCTCTGCAGCTCCAGCGACTCCTTTGAGCGAAGCAGCGCCTGCTTCTAGCAACAGCCGTTGGGGCCTTGACTTTGATATATGCCTTGACTTTGATATATTCTGCTTGCTGTGGGGCTTGGTTGTATCCTGGCATCCAAGGTCCTAAGGCGAAGGCCAAAGCAAAGGCTGTTTCGCAGCCGAGGGGGCCACCCTTGTCAGACATTGCTCTTGCTGGCAAGACGGTGGACGAAAAGGTGGCTCTTGCACGTCAGGCCCTCAGAATTGATCTTGTCCGATATATCTGTGACATCAAGTCAAGTAATGCACTTGATTACATGGATCTCTTGTATGACATCTGCATGAGGCCAGGAGGCCAAGAAGGAACTCTCGCAGCTGGGATCTTTGAAGTTGGACATGCCGGAGGACCATGCCCGCTTCAAGGATGGCATGACCAGGATCAATAAGCATGTCCAGCGGCTCACGAACTTTTTTTCCAGGCGTGGTATTGTTGAATTTGTTCCTGGCTGCGCGCTGTGTGAGCCCTTCACTGATCTTTCTGAAAAGTTTTTTTTTCCTTTTTCATGTCCAGGTTGCAGGGCGTCCAAGATGAGGCGGCATTCAGCCAGCTTCGAGTGACGTTGGGTGAGGCTGCCTCGGCCTCACTTCTTGGTGTGAATTTTGTGTTTCAAATTTTGCGGGCTCTGTTTCACCATGCTTGACTGAGGTGGCAGATTCGCGCATGACACGTGCAGAGCTGGGAGCTGTGCTGAAGGAGTTCAAGAAGCCATCCTGCCTTGTTTAGAAACTTCTTCTTTAGTATCTGCCAAAATTCACCCTGGCCAGGGGCTACAAAGCCGTTTGAGATGATCAAATTTTGGATCATGCTATGGTTCAGCGCTAGATGCGCTGGATGAATCTTTGAGACGCCCATGTTGGGCAGCTTTGGGGTTTTGATCTTTTGAGCTCTGCCTATAGAACATGGGCGATTTGGACGTCTTGAGCAACTGGGGTTGGTCGAAAAAGAGAATGCTTCTCATCACTGCAATAACATGGCAATATGTGGAGCGTTCTTATTTGTGCACCATGAAACCCTTTCGACTCAATTGCTTTGGCTGGAGGTACTAACCTCCAAGAGATAAGAAGATCTTTGGATGAACAGTGCTGGCCTCACAGAAGCCAAGCTTTCCTGGATGATGTTTTTGAGCAGTGCAGCTGTGCATGTTCATGCTTGAAGGTTGGCTGCTGAGATCGGTCTAGGG
This sequence comes from Symbiodinium sp. clade C Y103, assembly GCA_003297045.1. NCBI lineage: Eukaryota > Dinophyceae > Suessiales > Symbiodiniaceae > Cladocopium > Cladocopium sp. clade C. The sequence continues at coordinate 97,374 of BGPT01002042.1, read as the reverse complement.
AGAACATCCCTTGCATCTGCCAGTCGCATTGGCACATCCTATGCTTCGGATGTCTTCCAGTACCTAGCTCAGCTCGAGAGTCAATTGTCCATGTCTGCAATCATCTCTGCAGATATAAATTGTCTATGTTATATTTTAATATGTTTATTTATATTTATATATATATATACAGATATATATATATATATACATACATATATATCTATATAGGTGTATATATATATATATCACTTGCATGGCACTCAGGCGTGGAACCGTGAGTGATGCGAGAGCTCATTCCAAATTGGTACGGGCAGATCTGGCTTTCAAAGACTTGATTTCTTACCATCACCTTCCAGTGGCCTTAGAAGATGGTAGGATGGAGCTACAAGCTTGGCCAATGATCTTGCCAGAGTCCATGGTAGGGCCCTTATATATTTTTTTTTTTAGGGGTGGTCCTGATATTGCCATCCTTTTCAGTTCTCTCACTGCAACTTTTCTAGGTGAAATGTCTCGTGCAAATGGGGCATCGTGAGATATTGGGCATGGCCACGAGCGAGTACTGGGAAATCCTTTCCCGTGAGTTTGGTGTCCATCGGCCTGATGATGTGTCAGACTGCATACCTGTCAGCTTATTTGGTGATGAGGTGGAAGTATTTGATGGAAACCAATACATGTGCATCAACTGGTCGTCGGAAGTTTCGATCCACCATACCAATGCCAAGTTGTCGAAATTTCTATGCGTCATGATTCCCACTTCAGCATATTTCTTCAATGGGAAGGTGAATGTTACGCTCCAGCAGTGTTTGTCAATTTTGGTTCACTCGCTGAATACTCTCTACACTTCTGGTGTAGCTGGAGTCAAATTAGCAGTGGCTTCTGTGAAAGGAGATTGGAAATTCATGTGCCAAGCACTGAATGCCAAGAATGGTCCAAGTTCTAACCATATCTGCTTCAGATGTGGCGCCACGAAAGATTTGACAGCCCCGATGACGGATCTCTCACGTGATGCCGTCTGGAGACAGTCGCAGTTGGAAGAGGAAGATATTTGGCACAGCGCGCCAGCTCTGACAGAACTCCAATGTTTCAGCACCAAGTTGATGTGCCCGGACATACTCCACACGTACCATCTAGGCATAGGCCGTGATGTTGTGGCAAGCCTGTTTGTCATTCTTTTGAAAAGAGGTTTTTTTCCTGGCCCCAATGCACCTTGCTAGCAAGGAATGGCATATCAATAGGTACACATGTATGTTATCTGTATATATATCTATATATATATATATAACATGTAAAGATATCATATATACTACCCACATATAAGCATATCTCGCACATCCACACATATATCTTTATATATATATATATGTGTATTTTTTGGGGAGGGGAGTAGGGGTGTAGTAGGCGTTTGACTTTCCATTGTCTTAGCCTGCATTTGCCCAGGTAAAAGCTCGAATGCAGCGGGCGACGGCAGAGGTGAAGGCATGGTGCAAAGCCCATTCCACACTTCAGCTCCCTCGGCGGTGGCATTTGTCCAAGACAAAGCTTTCCTTGAAAAGTGGCAAGTATGTGCATTACATTGGGAAAGGCTTTCATGTATCCATACTCCTTGGATTCCTCCATGCTTTTGTGGCAAGCAAGAATGTTGACTCAGAATTGAAAATGCTTGTTTGGAGTGGAGACACACTCATGTCCTTTCTTCACAATCGGCGCAAAGACGGCCTTCTGTTGGCTGAGCGTGATGTTCGCCAAGTGCTCGTGCTGGGAGAGTACCACTTGAAACAGCTTCTGGCGGTCAATCGGAAATTTAATGGATGGCCCACATACCGACTTTTCAACATACGCCCAAAGTTCCATTCAATGTCTCACATATTGGAATTTGCTCAGTCCAGACGTAACCCTGTAACCCAAGCTTGCTGGATGGAAGAAGATTGGATACGTTCTGTGGCAAACCTCGCCAAGAAGACCCATTCCAGAACCACGCCACTTTCGACGTTGCAAAGATATACAGCAGGACAATGATATGTGCAAATTTGCACGTCAATATTCTATCCTAGGTCCATGTTCCTTTTGCAGGACTCAAGCACTTGCTGCAGCAGGCACAGGTTGCTCCACCATTGTTTTGGTCTTGCAACTTTACTTTGTGTTCTTCAAAGCTTGTTGTCAAAGTATTAAGTGTGCTTTCATGCTCACCATGCATGTGAGTGTCAATTTTCAAGTTTTTGATTCAGCCAGGTTGAGATGCTGGTCGGTGCGAACACGAGCGCGGTGTCCGATTGAAGTGAAAAAAGGATGAAGCAGCATTGACTGGCATGAGTCTGTTGCTGGAGCAACGTTTTGCCAGAATTGGTGCTTAAATGTGTTTCAAGGCTGTTTGGTTGGATATACTTTCTACAAAACTGGTTGAGGCTAGGGGGTTTTAAGGTGGATAGGGGGTTTTAAGGTGGATAGAGGGTTTTAAGGTGGATATGTCTCTATCGGGGGGTTTTAGATAAGAAATGCATGTCTGGGAAAGACCCGCTGTCGAAACAGGGCCTTCTCCATCGCCGACCATATCGCATTCTTCCCGGCAGATCCCTCTGGAGCCTTCCTGAGGATTTTAAACTGGTGGCCAAATTGGGAATACATCATCCTCCACATGTTCTCAGAGGTGGAANTCTTCCCGGCAGATCCCTCTGGAGCCTTCCTGAGGATTTTAAACTGGTGGCCAAATTGGGAATACATCATCCTCCACATGTTCTCAGAGGTGGAAACCAAAATTCCCCATTCACGGAGTTCAGCAGCCAGCCTTTTGGCAATTTCGTCTGTTCGTCCTTCAACATTGTTGAACCTCGAATCAGGACACACTGCAACAAACACTGGCCTTGGGCACACCTCTTCCAGTTCCTGGATTGAGCCACGAACCAGTATGTGGAAGTTCGCATCAGTCAGCATCATATGTGGTGGATTTGGATTCATAATGAATGACAAGGACAACCAGACATGGATAGTGAGGTTGACCAACTGAGGATTGGCCTCCACGTATTCCTTCACCCTGGTCGCGGTGTCCATGAATTGCTCGACATTTGACTGGGATTCCATATCCTGGATCTTGTACACAATGACATTGTCCCAACCCATGTCCTGCAACCCCATCACAAAGTTGTGCGACCCAGTTGTCGTAGCAATGGTGAACTGGAGGTCCGTGATCAAGATAGTTGTTCCATTGCGAAACTGCCCCGACAGGGAGTCCTCTGGTTTCTTCTTGTCAGGTTCTGGAACAATCTCGCAACCCAAAGTGTTGCGGATGTCTTTCTTGAACTGTCCAACTCCACTCTGATTTGCTACTTCAACATCGTGATCTCCGCACATCACCAGCAACGCGGCCGAAGTGAGGAACGAACTACTTTTCGTCCACATCTGGGTCTTTGCGAGATAGTGGTACATGCGAAACCACTCATCAGTTGGAATCGAACACGCACTCTCG
>BGPT01002042.1:31360-72122 GCA_003297045.1 Symbiodinium sp. clade C Y103 | reverse complement strand
CTTTTTCACAAGCTGTCGCAAAAATGCAATGGTCGAAGTCTTCCGCTCTGCCCCTGCAAACAGGTAGAGCACCCGTAGAGTGAAACCAGCTTCACCCTTCTTCTCATCTGTTTCATCCACCCTCTCTGGCAGATGACCTGAGCTTGCCTGGCCCTCGTGGACCTGCTGACCATCAGGAGACTGTCCTGTCCCCTGATCTCTTGATCCCTCTGAAATGAGTTCCTCTTCGTCCGGAACCAGAGGGTATTCCGGACTGACCTCACTTCACTTGGGATCCTTGGACTCTCCACCGCTGCCCGCAGTGTCTCGGCCTGGCCTATCCTTGCAGCTGTGTGCTGGATGGGACCCGAAACAGATCTGGCAACAGTGCACTCTTCCACATTTGAATCTGCAACGCTGATCTTTGTTGTTCCATGCGAAGCAGATATCACGCCCGTCCGGCGTCCGGGAATGGTATACCTTACCCTTCCCCTTTCCTTTCCCCTTTGAACTTCCACGACCACCTTTGTATGGTCGGGAACCCATGGGACGTCCCGGAGATTCCCTTCTCGGGGACCTGGATTTCCTGACATGATCTCCCCCTTCAGAAGCTGCCNTTTGTATGGTCGGGAACCCATGGGACGTCCCGGAGATTCCCTTCTCGGGGACCTGGATTTCCTGACATGATCTCCCCCTTCAGAAGCTGCCTCCAAAGTAGCTGGGGTCAGGAAATACCTCTCCTTTGTGGTGCCATCTTTCATGGCCAACTCCAATGCTGCTTCCATTGGAGTTCCTTCGTTCATGGCTTTGGTCATGAACTTGCGGATCTGATACTCGTAGGCCAGTACCAAATCTAATGTGGGCGTGGAAACCACATCCCCCTTCGCATTCTTGGCTTTCAAGCCGGCCACATGTTCTCCTAGGAGATAGTCCGAATACTTGTGGAACAGGTTCGGCCCAAGGTCCCTAAGGACTGCTTTGTTCGGATACTTCAACATCGCGAACATATAGCAATGCCCCAGCAGACGGATGCGTTGCCGAAGCTCTTCACCAGTCTTTGGTGGTTTGCCCTCACCATGTCCACGACGTATCTTGATAGCTCCAGAGCGATCCAACGTTGCGGCCACCGGCTCTGTCTCCTGCTCCTCTCGGGACATGAACTGTACTAGCGCTAGGTTGCGCCATTCCCCTGATTCAACCATCTCAAACAGCACCTCCAATGTGCCGGAGGAAGGAGATACCTTGTCTTCGAGCCGGTAGTGCATTCTTTCAAACTTACTGCGCAAGTCTTGCGCTTCCACCTTGTTCAAAGGCGGCGGCAATGCGGAGCTCAATGCTTCCGCTTCGGCCTTGTGCCGCGTTTCCATCCTAGTCTTACAGGCATTCCAAGCGTCCACTATGCCTGCAACTGCCACAATGTCGCGGGCACGATCCATCTGCATCTGATCGACCGCAAATTGCCTGACATCTGCAGTCGCCTCTGCGATGACTGCAAACTTACTCACGCTCTTGACCCCCAGGTTGGACAAGAGTGCTTGATGCTGTTCTGAAACCTCCTTCCGTTCCAGAACTCCATGGAAGTCCGGGTCGAGCTTCTTTATGGCTTCTGCTCGGCCCTCTGCCGTGTTGAGGTCCGGCACTCCTCCAGCTGCAGCCGCCATGGCGAGGCCTCGCAATTGCGCCTCAGTCTATTGCTTGAGCAGTACAGCTTCCGTTCACTCAAAATCTTCACCTGACATCCAAGTGACCACAAACATGACAGCCATGAAGCAATACAAATTAACACACACTCCCAATCTAAGTCACACACCAAAGTTATGACACGACTTCACATGGCCTTCCGGGCCTCTTCTCCCGGCGGTCTCCACTTCGGTTTTGCGCCCANTCACACACCAAAGTTATGACACGACTTCACATGGCCTTCCGGGCCTCTTCTCCCGGCGGTCTCCACTTCGGTTTTGCGCCCACTGACTGCTTGGTCTTCACCTCGAAGGTCAGTGTGCCAGGGCTACTACTTATCCCCTTCATTTTGAGGGGGATCTCTATCTTCCTGTTCGTCCTCTGTACCCTCCACCGACGTGCTGCTGTCGGAAGAGCTCAGATCATCCTCGTCGCCTGAATCAGACGACTCTCCTTCTTTCCCGGCACCGCGTGGAAAACAAATGCTACATGTTTGGTGAAACGCAGAGCTCTCCGGGGGATTTTCCCCGATGATCTCAAACTTTGCATAGTGAATTCCTGGAACCCTGTGGCNCGCTTCCCATCTCCACATCGTCTGGGATGTCGTTGAAGATCCTCGGATCCACTCCGCCGATTCTCTCAAAGCCGAAGTCCGATTCGTCGTCCTCAGCAATGCTCTCCAACGGGCCCTTTCTGGCCTTCTTCTTGGCCGGGTCCATCCCAAACTCCATCAGCTTTTCAATCTGAATCTCGATTGCACCATCTGGAAAACCCAGCGTCGTCATCTTGTCCGCCAAGGCGGAGAATACCAAAGCTTCATCAAACGGATCTCCCTTTCGAGAGTGTTCCCGAATGAATACCGCAATGCCTTCCTGTGCACGCAGCACATTGGCGCGGCATGTGCGCTCATAGCCCTCTCCTGTGCTGGGTGCCCAGCGTCCTAACTGGCGCTTCACATCATCTGGGATCCCTGCGGCCGCTGCCCAGGTCCTAGCTGTGACCCGCTCTGCGTGCTCGGACCACAGAAGCCCAGCACCCCTAGCCAGCAAAGGGGTGATGGCTCCCTCGTACTCGCACCTCAAATTGGCGAACAACGCCTGCGAGCACTGACTGGCGATTGAATACTTCGCCATCCTCTTGCTGAACCCATCCAATCCTCTATTTGGACAGGGGAGCCCGAAGTCCCTGGACTCCAGCCCAGCCTCTCGACCCATCTTCTTCCATAGGTCGAAACCTGTCTTCAGCCAGCCTTCTACGCTGATCCAGGACCTCACATTGACCCAAACTCTCAAGTGCTGGATCTTCTTTCCTGGACCCGTGGTCTTTGTCTTTGCCAGTACACCTGTCAACCCAAAGGATTGCATGACCAGCGTTTCTTCCATCAGACCACAGGTATCTGAGAACCTCATACCCGTCCATAGCTTCACCAGCCGAAACCATGCGTAGCACCTTGGATAGCTTGGGACCGTCGGGNTCTTCCATCAGACCACAGGTATCTGAGAACCTCATACCCGTCCATAGCTTCACCAGCCGAAACCATGCGTAGCACCTTGGATAGCTTGGGACCGTCGGGTCAGTCACGATCCTCTCCCAAGCTTTCACCACACTGACCGGGATGTGCCATGCCTTCCTGGTGAAACCCCCTGAACGTTCTGCTAACATCATGTTGACCTCTTCCAGAACATTCTTCACTGCTGGACTCCGATTGAGCTGATCCTCAACCGGAATTTCGCCCGCATTCTCCATGAAGATCAGAGTCTTATATATACTACTTGGAACCGTCCTCCCGCAAGGCTCTTCAGCCCTGCTTTCCAAGTACATTGCAATCTCACCTTCATTCTTTGGCCAAGGGTGACCAAAGGTTGCCTTGANTTGGAACCGTCCTCCCGCAAGGCTCTTCAGCCCTGCTTTCCAAGTACATTGCAATCTCACCTTCATTCTTTGGCCAAGGGTGACCAAAGGTTGCCTTGACCCACCTAGACAGTTGTGCCCAGGTCTTCACGTGCTTCCTCAAAGTGCTCGGTCGACGACCCTTCCCAAACCTCCGGGACAACCCGGAAGTACCGCTTTCTGCTACAGCTGGACATCCTCCGTCCTCCAACTGTTTCCTCAACTCTGAGATCCATCTGTCACGTTCACTTCTCTCCACGCTATCTCTCAGAGCTTGATTGTCCCCAGCGTCATTCAACCTCCTCTGGAGACGTGTGGGCCATCTGGCCACCTTGGCTGTGCCCTTTTGGGGTATCTTCTGGACGAGATCTTCCATTGATCTCTTCCTCCATTCATTCATCTTGTCCTGGAGGCTCTTGATATGATGTGCTAACAGCAGCTCTGCACCAGAGGTACTGCCCTCCACCCTCCAGGACACCTCTGCGGCCTTTCTAGCCACCTCTATCAGTCCCAATAGATCTTTGACATCCAAAGGGCTTCCTAACCTTTCCTCAGCTTGCTGGAGGACCTCGCCGACCATGACGTCATCGGCATCACTCAACGTCCCCAGCCGCTGCACGTTCCACCCCAGCTCTTCCAAAACCTTGGGCAAGCAGGGGGGAACTCCAGAAAGCCCGCCCAGCACGGATAGTGAATCCATGGCTCCTAACGGCGCAGCTATCTGCCCCTCTTTCATGCTTTTCTTGAGCCCTAGGGCTACGCCGTTCGGTCATGACGATGTGAGGAACATGTTCCACAGCCCATATAACCCATGGAAGCTGTGGTACCCCATTTTCAGACAAACCTATTTATGGGGTTCCAGGTTAAAGTGCTGTCAATATATCATATGTGTATATATGTGTATATAGTATATAGATACACACACACACAAAATACATGTGTATATAGATAGACATCATACATGTTGTACATGAATCAAATGATTTACAATAATATGTTTGCAGTCTTGGCCGCCAAACCGGCGGAGCCTTACCTATCCCACGATCAGGGTCAGTTGGCTTCTCGGTATTTACAAACCATCAAGATTTGCATGGGATCAAAAAGTATGGGGGTCAACATTACATAAGCATCGTACCATTTACCAGTACCAACCACAAGATGTCTCTCAGAGCTCATTGTATTGGCGAGAAAAGATTAGATAGATAAATAGATAGATAGATAGATAGATAGATAGATAATAAGATTAGATCAGATTAGACTAGATAAGATTAGATTAGATAAGATTAGATTAGATTAGACTAGATTAGATTCAGATTAGATTAGATAGATAGATAGATGCTTCTACGCCAGAAGAACAACAGGAACTTTTGGACAATGCCCACATGTGCCACGGTCAAAACATGGTCTACACGTACTGGTCATCCATCCCACCATGGGTTTCTTTATCATGGGTATATTTTTCAGCCTATTGACGGGGGAATGACCATCCCCACAAAATTGGATCTATAATGAAACTTGTGACCATAGCTTGTTATAAATCCAATTATGGTCACAAGTAACTTAACCGGGTTGATAACCCAATTATAGATTGGATATTTATAACAAAACTTGTAAATCTCATGATATCCCTGTTAATATCCCATCCAACTCCCCCAATTTTCAGTGCTTACATCCAAATTTTGACCTTGGCATCTCATTAGAGTCCCTGCCAGCATCCTCAACCAACCCTTTGCTGCACCCGGAATGTAACAGTCTGCCATTCAAAATGACCTATGAAAGATATAGGGGTTGGTAAATGCCCTGTTTCATGGGATTTTGAACATCACTTTCAAGTATGTGTTGGAGATTCTATTCACAACAGCTGGGTGATGTTCAACCATTCAACCCTGAAGTCATTAGACAATCAAACAGTTCTTGCTGGAACACCCACCAGACCAGGCCTCCACTTCCCCTGCCACGGCTTCGTATCTGCGCAGATCGTCCTCTTGCAGAATTTGACCAAAGGGGCTGGTGGGAAAATGAAGAATATGCCACAGTTTTAGCCATTTTCACAGGGAAAATGGATGAAAATTGTGATGAGTTGAGTCTTGGGGTACCCTGCAGACAAACCCATTTATGTACCTTTGCTTGGCGGATTTTCCTGTAGAAAACCCTATAAAATATATCCTATAAAAAAATCTTATGAAAAATCCCCATCAGCTTCCATTAGTTCCCCATTGATCCCCATTGTACTTCGATGATTTTCCCAGCCACCTCCATTGAGTTCGGGGATTTCCCAGCCAACCATGTTTGATTGCCAGAGGGTATATCCTGAGTATGGTTGGATATCCAAAGTGTATATCCATTATATCCCATTTTGTATATCCCATTAAATTCCCACTATATCCTCTATGAGTTTCAACAATATCCCATAATACCTTCAGTATGGTTGGGAAATTCTAGTAGTGGAAGCTAGCCAATTAATGGAAACCAACCAAATAGTATCCTCTGTATGGTTTAGTTCCCATTGATTCCAACAATATCCCCATCGTATCCTCTCCCTAAATCACCATGTTCCCTCCTTAGATCCTCATTAGCTGAAAATTCATCCCAAATGTTGCAGGAACTCTGTAACTAAGATGGGAATATTTTGGGTATGTACCATTAAATCCCGTTATATCCCATTTATATCCTCAATATGCTTGGACAAGCAGCTGTCCAGCTGAGATCTCTGGCCTCCACCAGCTGTCCACGCAGCTCTTTGAGACGCTCAAGTGATGCGCAGCAGCAACTGCTGACCTCGCTGTGCGAAGGCTCGAGGGTTGGTGAAAAAATGGTGATTTCACCAAAATTTCACCCGCAAAAACCAGGAGTTATGCAACAATCATTGGGATTTATCCGTGATTTATGTTAGATAACTTGGTTTAAAAGTAGGTGACCCACGGCTTTATGGTACAAGTAGATATATAGAACTAGTTAACTAGTAGGTAGAGGTTATAAACCAACATAACTTGGGGGGCACCAATGTGCAGGAAACATTACCCTGACGAGCCCACGAATTGGGATTGCGTCACCGAAAAATTATGGATACAACTGATATCAACAATCAGGAAGACTAGAATTACCATCAACAATCGGTATGTATATTAGACTCGTCTTCATACCTATATATATATATACATATATATAATATAATATATATAATATAATATATATATATACACACACAGATAGATGCAGATATTGACAGAGATATAGATAGATATCAACCATTTTCGCGGTCTGAGGTTTACATCGTCGACATCCACCTGACCAGGTCTTTTCCTCCCGAACTCTTGGGACATAGCCTGATTTGTGGGCCATTTTCGTCAAGTTCAGCAGTATCCTATTTTCAGACAATCCCACAGAGGACGAAAAAAACAAAGACAGCAAGGTGAAAGTTGGGATGACTTGAGCCATTCATCCCAAACAGCTCCAACTCCAATCAGATAATCAGGAAGAGCGGCTCTATCCATCTCCGTGTTTTCTCCGATGCACTATCCCCAGTGTGGTTGGTCAATATTATCCTCAACACTGTGGTAAACCAACTAATAGTGAACCATAGATGATCTTACTATTTGCGGGCTTTGTGAACACTTACAACATGCGGTTCGTTGTTGGTCTTGCCACATTATTCCATAAATCACCAACCCGACTTTTCTTGGTAGAAAACAATCGTTGCAGTGGGAAAATATGATAAATATCAAAATACATCTGGCAAAATATGATTCTTGTTTCAAGAAACATGATTTTTTAACACATGTTTTCTGGGGGAAAAAAAAAAACTTACCGCCAACAGATAGATGGTGCATATTTGGAGCATCATCCCACTTAGAAAGTAGTTAGTAACTATAATCGTAACCCATTCATAGATGGGTTATAGATGGGTTAACCATGGTTAACCCACTTTGGGGACTTACGATCACGATCACCAGGCTGATCAAAATAACCACCTAGAATTCGTGAAGTAATCCTCCAAGTGGGTTTGTCTGAAAATGCCCCTAAATCCCATGGTTCATCATTTTCCCACAGAAATATCATCGTGTTGGTAAAAAGACCAGCATTTTCAGACACAGCCCACGGCTCGAAGATGGCTTAAATGTCATTTAAATAACCAGTCAGTTTATGTCAGTTTTATGATAACCTTGAAATAACCATAAGAAGTAAATGGGGTGATTCTCCAAGCCCTTCATGTTGCGACTCGAGGCTCCCACCATGCCCTCCACTGGGCCCAGCATCCTTGCGAAGTAACGGCCACAGATGACCCAGAGCCCCACCTCTGGACGTAGCACCGTTGCGTGCTGCCCGGAGCCGCAGGTGGTGGGAAAACCACCCAAGAATACGGAAAATAGATCTGGAGATTCCACATCTAATCTGCGGATTCTATGGATTCTATGGATTTACAGATGATATGCGAAAAAAAATGTTGAAAATGCAGCTGCAGATGAATTTCTCTAGGAAATGATAAAAAATGGACTAGATATCACCAAGAAACAGAGGGGTCTTTGAGCAAGAAACCTGATGAAAAACCAGTGGCAAATGCAATGACCTACAATCTACATGTTACGTATAGGGAGATGTAAGTAATTATACAGTAGTACAATCATACAAACATACCCTTCTGATCGATCGATAGTAAATTCTCGGCAGCCAAAGGACTACGATACACGCCATTGGATCACCGTTACCATCCCCAAATCCCATCCTAAACGTCCCCCAGAAACAATGGTTGAATGGGGGATGGGGCCACATGAGCCACACAATGGGGGCGTTGAATATTTGGGGTTTGGGGGTATGGCAGCTAGCAGCGAGCAAAAATTGGGATGTACAGAACCGAAATGTTCGACTCAACTAACAAAATCCGCCACTTGAGTCAAAGAAATGCCTGATGTGTCGAAATTCATGCCCAAAATCCACAAGACTTGTATAGAATTGTCCATTTCAGCGGAAAAATCAGTTGGCTTTCAGGATATATCCTCTGTTAATTTCACATGGCTGGAAAAAAATCAATTCTTAAATGGGAAAATATGGGATACTCCTTGGACATCATTCAACTAAATGATATGGGCGATTGTACATTGCCAGGGAAATTGCTGGAGGATTCAACCAGGGATTTTTTTAATTTCGGTTTGTCTATTCCGATGGATCATCATTTTCCTCAAAACAACCAGTTCAGGGTATTCTCATCTCATCCCAGTTCCATGGCCCCCTCTGACGGTAGGATTCAACAAAGGATATCGCCAGAAACCGCTGCGTCTCCCGACCCTCTTGTGACTTTCAAGCTCCAGGACGACAGCCTCAAGGCTGTAGCTGCACAACGGAAACATCACCGTTTGTTGGGGAGGAACAACTACATGGGTAAGCACCATTGAAGGCGATGTACTGAAACTCCAAAAGGAAATATTTGATTGGAAGAAAAGAAGAGATGATTTGGAAAAAAACAAACGGAAAGAGGAAATATGGGGACCCCCTGCGATTCCCTTTTGATGTTATGAAGACAGATATTTGGAGCCTTGGCTGTTCTTGCTGCAAAATGTCTGGGTGATGCTTTCCCCTCAAACAGGGAACGGTGAGTGTGCCAAAGCCATGAGTATTGCACACTGCCTCCACAGTCTGAAGGGACAAGGTGATCAATTCAGAAAGCCTCGAATTCGCGTATCCCAATCTCATTGCAGTCACTCATGAACAGATCCTTTGAGGGATCACAACCCAGCCACTTTGGTTTGTATTCAAAGTTTTTTTAACGGGATTCTTCAAAATTCGACTTCCTGACACTTTAGAGGGGAAACAATTGGCTTTCTCATGTTGCTAAAACCGTCAAAGTTCAGTTGCAAATTGAATGGATACCCTCCGGCAATCAAACATGGCTGGCCGGGAAATCCACCATCAATGGGGCGTTTCCATTTGAAAAAAACCTCTAAAAAGTTGGGGGATCTTCCAGCAAACCATGGTTGAACATCCCCTCGGGTCCATCTTCGGGTACCATTCACCTGGGGGAATGCGATAGACCCTGCAGTTTTCCAAAGCATTTCACCAAGTCTCCCATTTGAGGGGTTTTAACACCCAGTCCTAAGAACGGCTATTTCTTGGGTGTACCATATTACCTAATTTTGATTCCCAAAAAGTATGTAGCTGTACGTAAATGGCTGGTCAAGTTCATCCCACGAAACATGGAAAATCACAGGTTGTTTAACCAATCCTGATACATGCGTTTGTCTCATGATTGGGAAAGGCACAATATGGCCGTTCTAGTAATGAAAAAGTTTTTTACAAACCATTATGACTCCATCCTAATACCGGTATGGGTCAAATGATTGACCAAAAAAAATGGATGGAGCAATAAACGAAGCCCTCTAGCGATAAATTTTGTCGGTCCACTACTACTCTAATTTCAACGCATCCCCACATGTATATCTTGCTTTCAATCATTCTTTGCCCTACTGTTGATGGTTAAATCCCCATCATCGAAATCCAAATTGTTGGCGAAATCACCTTTTCTGTTGGTGAATTCTCCATATCTACACCTTTCTAAACCTTGCTCACCTGTTCGCGTTTTCCGTCCCGCACCTTCTCCCCCGGCGCGGGAACGCGCCGCCACCGCTGGGCACTGCGAGTGGTTTCCACGCCGCTGCGAAAGGCGTTGTTGCCGCGGCGGTTCCACAAGGAGGGGGCCAGGAGCATCTGCCGGGTGGAGTGGCGAGTCCAAGTACAACTTGGATTTACTGCAATCGAATGGGATTTAGTTGTGATTTCATGGGATTTCATCAGTATATCTGCAAGTCAGTCTATGACAACCATTTGGTAATCAGGTCATATGGTTTGCTGGAAAATCCCCCCAGTTGGTTTGATGATTTTCCCAGCCAGAAATTGCCATTGACTTCGGGGAGTTCCCAGCGAGTCCAGTTTTTCTTACCGGAGGGTATTGGGATTTTCAGTGAGGTATCACGGGAGAATGTGTTTTACCCACGCCAATGGGATGATTTACCAAAGATAGGGATCTAAAAAAATATGGTGTCATTATCGTTGAACAAATATGGTCAGGATGTTCAAGGAGCTATCTCAAAATGCCATTAAATCAATGGGTGAGTAGATTACAATGATTTAACCAACTAAACATGTGAAGTGATGGCGCGTCCGTCTGAATGGGACGATTTACCATCAAAAAACATGGTGATTTCCCATGTTTTAGCTCGGAGCAATCTGGCAATATACTGGGGATGTAATCGAATAGTTCACCAACAATATCCATATGGGTGTGTCTTGACTGAGGTCTACGGGACCCACCAAATCACCGTGTTTTTGGGGGGAACTGGCGACAAAGCCCCGGAAATTTGGGGGATACCCTATTCTCAGATCAACCCATATGGTTTAACCATGATCTAACAAATATGTCCATGGCTTAAAATGTGTATACCCTCCGGTAATCAAACGTGGCAATTGTAAATCCCCTACAAATGGAGGTTTTAATGGGAAAATCATCTATAAATGGTGGATTTTCCATTGCCATGTTTGATTACCAGAGGGTATGTATTCCTACAATTAGATGCATCGGCAATCAAAAATTGCATGGCGCGATGGTCAACCAAGAGTGACAACTTTCTGGTTGACACGGTCGGTTGCTCATTTCAAACGTTTTGCTTTGATGCATATTCTTCATTTACCCTCTGGTTATTTAACATAGCCATGGAAAACCACCATCTTTAATAGGTAAATCACATCACCATAAACCATCTATAAATGGGTCATTTTCCATGGCTATGTTAACCAGAGGGTAAGAGAAATAGAAAACTGGTTGAGTCAGATGAGCATGTTTTGATCAATGTGCTAGGTCAGGACGAGGGCGTTCACCGACGTTGGAGAGATGTTCAGGGCAAGGCTCGCATGGCACGCATGGCTCCGAATCCAAGGGTATATCACAAACACAACAGAGCTGGGGTAGATCACCAAGATCAAGTTGATGGATGATGGATATGGTTCAAGATCATGAAACGCATGAAACCCATCAAACTTTGATGGAGTTTTTGATTTTATAAGTAAGGGACCAATGCTGTGGGGTCGATTAGGAAGCCATGCTTGAGCCCTTCCAATTTTATTGTGGGGTACACCAGTGCACCCAGTCAATCAAGGTCTATCACTCTGCATTTGACTTTTTTCTTGGGTGCACATCCTACCGGTCAGCAACAGGCCTTTCACCAACATTGGATGTAACCACCAATTCATCAGGTGGAAATTGTGCAGTGCCCAAACATCTCCCAGCTGAGAGCCCATTGCCTCCATAGTATCACCTTGGATCTGGACCGCATGTCTTGGCCTTAGACCGGTGACTCCAACGAGCTGTGGAGATTTGTTATTTCCCCCGGTGCTGGCGCGCCTTTTTACATTTTAGGCTCAATTTGCCCTAGCCTTCCTGGTGACCTTTCCCATAGGTAACCAGGCCCCGGTGCCGTAACCAGGTGGAACCAAGGCTCCAGCGAAGAACCATGTTGGACAATGTGTCCAAAAATGCATGTGGGATCATGTGGGCATCATGCAGGGCTCCCATTTTTTCATCTCAGCGTGCTGACTTCAGCAGGGTTTGAGCTCAGAACTTTTAATAAAGTTCGTTTTAATGTACGTTCTTCCATCCTGGGGCCCGAAGAGGTTGAGCACACCACTTGTTTTACAAAGCCCATGAAATCCTCTTGAGCAAAGCAATGGTAAAACCTGCTGTTATACAACAGTTTTCGGGAATCAATGCCCAAATGGCATAAGATATGTAGTTTTGGCAAGATTAGCCACCGAAGCTTCGCTTGGTGAGCAGCCTCACAAGCTGCAGCATTCCAGCAGTGACACGATTGCAGTGCAAGTTGGTACAAATGGTCACCTTCCTCCTGGGTCAAATACCTCCCATATTCTTCAGTCATCCTTTGCCACTCAGCCAAAGAAGTCCTGACTAGGATGTATGTTTTGGAAAACACATTGTCATCGTGAAATCATGTGACTGCCATATATCACCAAAAACAGGCAAACAAAGATTTTTTTTTGAAATCCAAGAATCACAGTCATGATTCCCAAACCCCACAGCTGCTTTCGTGCCATGAAGTCCGCATCGGATTCACGATCCATACGGCAAAGAAGCTCGGCTTTCTGCAAAGCATCCTGGGAGAAAGAGCTGCACCCACAAGGTTGGCTATGGTACAACTCACTAGATTGTGGATTAAAATAAATCAGTGTGTTTCAAGCCCAAACACTTATTATATAATAATGCTTAGTTTCTGCCAGCCAAGCAAGTATAAGTCGGCTGTTGAAAGCTTTGGTCTGTAGCCAAACAAAGCATGGGCCATCCTTTGTTTGAGTGTGCAAATGGTGGCTGTTCCACCTCCGTTGAGATGTTGTGATTCGGTTGCGTGCACACCAATCCCTGAACTCGTCATAGAGGTAATGCAAGGACTCATCCCAAGTGCAGCCCCATGTTGCGCACTTGTGCTCAGCTAGAATATGCAAGCCCTCTCCATTTGCAACGAGATATATGCCAAGATTGTTGCTGTGCATGGAGCAATGTTTCCTTAACTCTTCAGGCTATAGCGTGTGAACACAGAAACAATTGTGAAAATGTCGGGGAGCACATCACAAAAATAAAAACATGTAAAAAATGTAGCAGCAACTGATGCACACCAAGCATCAACATCCCAACGTCAAATCCACAGACTGTACTCAAAGGATTTGGTGTGTTTGGCAAACACTCTGCAATGAATGTGGGGGTGTCACGAAGGACCCAATCCCTATCAAAGTCAGTGAATAGAGGGCCAGACCTTTCAGGGTTTTCATACAAATTATCAAGTAGAACCTGGATATAGCAACACCGTACACTCTTAAAAACATGTCCCCAACAATTTCAAGGTATTGATTGCCCACTTTGTGGGGAAAACCAAACCATATAGTTTTGGGCCTTGGAATGCGCGCAGCATGGCAACGCCAACATATTTTCCCACATTTCCAATAGTGCCAGTTCAGTTGCCAAAAATATTTATGCCAAGCCCAATCTCCTTTGTATTCGACGATGCCAAATTTGTTGGAGAGTTGAGTTCCAGCCTTTCGCTTCTCTTTGCGGGTCAAAGCAAACCCTTCAGATTCAGCTGGGCCTGGGAGTGGTCTGCGGCCATGGGCTGCAATGTTAAGACTCCAAGCAGCGCGTTTTAGGATAGGCTCCATCGTTTCCTAGGCAGAGTTTTCCCTCCCTTGGTAAGCCCATGAGAAATACTGAAGAAGTAATACCAATGAATTTGGGATGTTACAAAATCATAAAATAATGGGGAACCATTCCTAAAAATAATAATATATATATATATATATCATGATCCATATTGTTCAGTTTTGATGCAACCGGCTCATTGAGGAACGCAGTATACTTGGAATGCCTCGTTGTGACCATGTACTTCACTGGGAGGCATTTGGGCATGGTGTCCGGTTTTGGGATTGAAAAACGGTGTGATACTGTTAACTCAAATCCACCCAGTGTCAATGCCTAGCGGGCCAACTGCGACAGCAGAACACACAACAAAGAAAAGGAAGTTCTCCTGGCAAGTGCCTGATTGGGAGATGGCATAAGGTCAAAAGACCCCACCTTTAATAGGGGAAATCATAAAAAAATAAAAAAAATATATATATTCATGAAATGGCATTCCATCCCATGTCAACAATTACATGGAAAAGCTGTGCTGTCATTGTAATGGCACTCCCTGGTGTATTGTGATTTTTGTCAAGATGCCCTTTTTCCACAGGAGAGGGGAGCCAAGTGCCAAAGCTATGAACTTGTCACCATATTGGGAAGAATACTTTGCCTCGTCACCATAGATGCTGACTGGGAAACTTCCTTTTGCTGGGTGGTCTCGCATCCAACCTGCGACAGAGCTCCAATGTCGCCAGTACTTCCTGGGCCACAAAGATTTTATCAATGCTTAATGTATGGGTTTCTGTAGGCTGGGTATTGGTCGAATATGGGCCCCCAAAAAATACAAGTACACTATTATCATTATTGTAAGATAGCATTATTTGTCTAGCTATAGAAATCATGAAAAACAAAAAATTGTTAACACCGCATGCTTCTCAATCTCAGAAGTTGGTACGTGGATCCGCTTTGTATCCCATAAATACTCCAGTAATTCATGTGGATCATACATGGGCAGGTCCCTCTCCACGATGATATCAGTGTAGGGCTCAGAGTAGACAGGGCATGACACCCAAGCCAGATCAACTGGTAGAGATATAAAGCGAAAAAGGTCACGGTGGACATTTGTACTGTTCTTGATCTTGGCGACCCTTGCTGTGATTGGGTGGACTTTCTCAGCACCAACTTCCTGACTGGAACTCGAATGTGTGGGGATCTCATGATGATGCAGAAAAATTGGTCTCTTCTTTTGAAATCTCAACATCCGCGCTATATTAAAACACCTTCTGTTTTGTGTGGTGGCCCTTTGAAGAATAGTTGAAACACCACTGCACACAAACCAGGTCCTCGACCAGAGCCTGTGCCTCTTCCACCGTTCGTTTGGCAGTCAAATGACCAGTGCCCAAAGAATTGAACCTTAGGTGTCAGGTTGCCAAGTTGAGTATGCATTAAGATTCCCAAAATGTTTGTTTGGTATCCCAGATGTGCTTCTTAAGTTCATTGGATCACTCCAACCAACATGTTGATGGATGGGAATATCCATTCAATAGTCCTTGTTAGTCCTTGTCCCTAACTTCTCACCGCTAGCTCCTGGCACCAGAAATCTAGCTTTACACATGTGAGCTGCTGGCATGGCACAGGTGAGCTGCGAACGATGCATTGGATGCAGAATGAGAGGCAGCACGTGGATTGGACTTACCTGCGAGGGGGCAAGAAGCTGAAGTACAAACCAAAACTGCCTTGAATTGCAAATATATTGGAAACATTTAAAGTGAACTTTTTTGAACCTCTTTTTCCACATGGCAAATCGTACATCACCAGCAGCCGAGCTTCCCACAAGCTCTGAACTATTTCTGTTTTGAAGCAGGTGACACAATGATATCAAAGATTTATGTTTGAAAGAACTTGTGGGATCCTAATCGGAATGCTGACCCCCTGATGCCTTGTGGCAACGCAAGACTCGTCAGATTGGGGCAACGTGTAAACAGGCATACTGCTTCCCCCGGCAACCAAAGCCAGAACCTTATTATGTGCAGTAAATACTATTTCAGTTGACACGTTTATCAACCAGATCACTAGTAAGAACAGAAACAACATTCTGAAACTATAATTATATATATAGATACATAAGCATGCAATGATCTCACCGGTTGCCATCACAGCTGCACAGACACACTGCCAGTCCTCCCTTTGAGGATTTTGGCTGATATCTATCAGAACACTGGCCAGGCAACAGCTTAAGCCTTTGGCTTTTTGGCGGCCTTCGCTTTGGGCTGTGTCTTTTCCTTAGTATGTGACTTCACGATGTCGGCAATCTTCTTGAACTCCTTCAACTTGCTTTCCAAGTCCTGAATCAACAGTATAGCACATGGTTTCCCAAAATCCTTTGGAAGCTTGCACGCCAACTTGATTAAATAGGTTCTTGATATGATGGGGAGGGATCATGAATTGGACAAGAGTCCGAAAGGGATGTCTCGATGTTTTTGGACGATGCCAAGCTCTGAACTGCCACACTTTTGGAGGCAGCCACAGCTTCCATGTTCTTGGTGAGGTCGGCTTTCAAAGCTTTCTTGTACTCCGGGCTCCTCAGCCGATGGCAGAGCAGGCTGCCCTGTTTGCTGTCAGGTTGGGTGATTTGATGACAAATAGATCGACATATGGGAAGGTAGATTAGATTGATGGATAGATTGAAAGATAGAGATAGAGATAGAGATGGAGGTAGAGGTAGAGATAGATAGATTGATAGATGTATAGACAGATAGATAGGTAGATAGATAGATAGATAGGTAGATAGATAGATAGGTAGATAGAACACAAATTCTTTTGAATGGGCCTTCAAAAGTAATAGGTGTTCCAAACCCAATGTTCCACCATTTTTTGACCTTGGGATTTTTTGAAGAAACTCTCAGGGTCAAAAAACATGATGGTTAAATAAAGGAGTTTCCCATTGGTGGTGGGTTGATACCCCCAGGGTCTAAACAAGATTTGAAACCCCCAGCTATAAATATAGTACAGTGATCATATTTATATGGCAAAATATCTGTATATAAATATACATGTGACCATGATATATGGTTTTGTGATCACGTGTTTGAACTTGGAGATTTCGCCAAAGTACAACTTGTCACCACTGGCTCGAGTGAGCTCACCCTGCAAGAAGGTCCCTTCAGTCAGGTACTTGTTGGCAGTGTTGTTCGCCTCAGTAAGTTATCGATAATGTATGCATTATTTTTGGGGTGGCAATTGAATTCAAACAAATAACACTCTTCATCAAAGGGACAGTATCCAGTTTTTGTTTCTCACTCTTGGGCTTCGCAGGGATCTTGGTCTTCTGGGATGGGGCATTCGGTGCTGTGACCGTAGTCGCGCCTGGCACTTCATCCATCACCGCTTCCCTTAGTTCAACACATAAAAATTACAATGGTTGATGCATTTAATATTTAACATGTTGATCTTTTTTGAGAACAAACATCCTGATTAGACAAAGGACAGTGTGTTGTAGTATGACTCTTCTTCCACGACAGCACGTTGTTCCAAAGCAGCTTCAGACTGAAGTCGTTCCTTGTTCTTCTGGGTGACCCCAATGAAGCACTTGTACCGGTTCAAATCTTCCCTTTTGGGGAAGTCAGGATTCCTGGCCGCCGCAGCAGCAGTGTTTTTGGACAAAGAGGAGTGGGACATATGTCATTGCTTGTTCACCCTGAAACTAACCTAGACATATCTCAATGCTATAGTTTGAGATGAGACTCGGCTTGATAAACTGACCCTTCTCATTAGGGCCAAGCTTTGCTTCTGCAGCTTTGTGACGAGCAATCAAGTCATCGGCCAAATCTTCCCCATACTCCTTTACTATGGCAGACCGTGGCAAAAACTCATACAATTCTTGGGAATCTTTGACGTGCTGTTTCTTGAACGAAATCACCAAAGCACTTTTCTCCCACTGACCCTTGCAAGAGAGCCATTGGCAGTAAAGCTGGTGCATTTTCGTTTTGCCATCTTTACCTGGGCAAGGACAGGTGGATGAGACAAAAACCTGAAATTTCAAATGATCATACTGAGCTCATAGCTATAGACCTTTTCTTGGTTATTGGTTATTATCATATAGCTAATAGCTGAAGCACATGATAGAATAGTGATCATATAAATATATATATATATATGTAGATACATATATATAGATCATAGCTACCAGTTCATCCTAGGAACTGATTTCCGCATCAAGCTTTTCCTTGGCCACCGCTTCAGGCAGATTCTCTTTGGGACCTAAGATGTCAACCAACTGACATGGCACTACGAACAAACGTGTACTGTTGAAATGATATGTTGAAAGTCATGATTTTGCATGATTCAATGTTGCCATGTGACTTCGAATGCGACGGTAGAATCTCATGTAGAGAGCTTCCGGGTTGAGAGGTTTCCCATGCTTGTCGCATCGCCACTTGTTGTCCTCAACTGTGGCAGGAGCTTCGGTTGGTCGATGACTGCTGCCAGCCTCTGGCACAGTGGGGGTCTCAGCTGGTGGTGCAGGGGTCTCACCAGCTGAAAGCTCATGGGTTTCAGCTGGAGAGGGCTCAGTATCATGACGCTCTGGGGTCTCAACTGCAGGAACACCAACTGGTTCTGTGGTAACATTCTCAACTTCCAAAGAGTCTGGTGGTAACATGATCACATCTGATGCTGGGGTCATAGGCACATCTTCCCCTGCTGGGCTGGTTGCCAAGCTGGACGGTCTGCGGTCTACGAGGGATCGCCAAACTGTGTCATCATGGCTGTCATGACGATCAGCATCATCATCATGTGGTGTGTCATCGTTGGTGTTCTCCCCCTGCTGTTCACTCTCCCACCAATTTTTTTCCCAGGGGCCATCCCAAACCCAAGACTGTGGGCCATTGGTGAAAACATACCTGCCCTTGTTGTAATCATAGAACCAGTTGTGGCCAGGTTGGTAGTCCCATCCACTGTGGTTTCCCCACCAAGACTGCCCCTTGCGACCATAATACTCTTTTTGGCTGCAACAAAAGTAGTCATCGGATTCAACTGAATCAAGTCGTGACATTGGTGCAACCGGTGTTGTTGACTTTGGTGATGCAAAGCTGTTCTGCTTGGGCGGAGGTGTCACATAAATATCATCATGCTTTGGCGGGCTGGTCTCAGGAGAAGTCACCTTCGGCACAGCCGGCTTGGGGACTGGGTTGACTTTGGGAGCAGCTGTTGCCTTCCCCTCTGCTGCCAACTTGGCACCTTTGGCTTTCTGGAGTACTGCATGTGTTCGTTCAAAAGCCGTTGAACTTGAGGAACTACCTGGGCTGTCCGCTTTGGGCGGTGGCGGACACACTTTGGGTACTGGGCAGGCAGCAGGTGGAGTAGGTAAACCCTTAGCTTTGGGTGCCGGTGCGCTGGGAGTCACCACTGCAGGCTTCGGTTTGGCAACTGCTGGAGCTGCTGTCTCATTGGCAGGGCTCTTACCACGTACTCTGGTAGGTGGTGGAGGTACTGCTGCAACCTTTGCACTCACTGCTGGGGCTGCCTTGGGTGCTTCTGCGGGTGTTGAAGCTGTCACAACACACGCTTTTGGTTTCGTTGCTGGGGTTGCCTTGGCAACATCACAGCTGTCAGACTTTCTTTTCTGACTGCCTACATTTGCAACTAAAGCTTTTGCTTTGGCTATGTAGTCTGCCACCTGGTTTGGGTCACTGGGTGACTGCGGAGGCAATGCTTTCCTGGGTCTTGGCATGTCCTTCAGGGATAAAAACATACCATGAACGTCACAAATTTGATCAGAAAAAGTACATAACGGTTCCATAACGGTTCCGATGGTTTTCTAACGGTTCCAATGGGTTTCCTAACGGTTCCAATGGGTTTCCTAACGGTTCCTAACTGACCACCTGTTGCAAATTCCCACATCAGTCCTCCAAGTCTTCAAAGTATCAGGGAACACTCACCCAAATGGTCGAGCCAAAATCCTTTGAAGTTAGATTTCATCGGTTTACTAATGCATTGTGGTGATGACATGTTGCATCATGATTCTGCCTAGATTACATGAACAGCTTGGCAGCTCGCATTGGAAGCAGGTGGAAAAAACTTTTTTTTTTGTACATCCCCAGCTGGTAACATATCATCACACACGTACGCGCAAAAGTAGCGATCTAATTTGATCTAATTTGCCTTCATCTTGGGATTCCAATATGTCGGCTGTTGAATTGCAAACTGACACATGGGAGGCATTCACTCTCCCTTTCGTTTTTTGGCACCTTCACATTTATTGAGTGCCTCAATATACAAGTGCATCTCACCCTTGCTAAGTGGTGTGGCTCGCAAAGGAACCCCATCCCTAGGCACAAAGTGGCCCAGCTTGATCTCACGCTTCAGGAAGGTCACAAAGGTCTCCTTGGGCAGCGGTGTGTGTGTGTGTGTGTATGTGTGGGTGGGTGTAAATGTGTGCTACACTGTGCGTAGCAAATTGGACAGGGTGGATTGCTACCTTGCTGGAAACGAATATAGCTGAGAATCCAGGTCAGCGTCAACCCACATGTTGCGGTCAACCTTAGCTGTAGGTGCATTTCTGAACACCTATTATTATAATATCATCTTTTTGAGAATATCCATATGCATATATAGCTATAACTTTGCAGGCCAAAAACAAAGCCATGTGGTCCCACGACTTGTTGGTGAGCATCAGGGAAGGAAGGAGACGCACCGGTGTCCTTGCATTGGTGTGCAAAAAAGACATAGGTATATGATCATATATAGCTAGTGCATTGACGTTTGATAAATCAGTGTTCAAAGCCAAAACTCCAGGCAAAACTTCTTGTGGTAGGAAGCGATGCGATCACAAAAGGCTCGGGGGTATGCCTGAGTTCCCTGTAGTTTTGGCCCTCCGCTCCTAAGATCACACAACATGGTACATGTATGAATCTGGGACTGGTCAATAAACATCGACATATACATGTACTTGATTAATTCATTGTGCATATTAATGTGCACCCTAGACACACATTCTTTCGCCCATCCCGCTTGCGGGACATTTTGGTGTTGCCACTTGAGTCCCACTTGTGACGCTGACGATCAGCTTCACGAATGCGCGATTGAAGACTGAACATATGCAACTGCGGCCTTAGAGTCTTAGAGCACTGACATGGTTCTCCAGGTAAACATATGGCCCAAGCTTTTAGCATGCCGCTTAGGTGCCAATTTCCAAATAAGACTGTGCGCTTCAAACTCCGATGTCCAAGAAGCCCCATCCACCTAAGTCGGACCCGTGATTGAGAATTGGTTTCAAATTCATATTAATTTGGTGGCACCTTTTTCAAAAGGCCGCCTTCACACACATTCGAGCCCCACCATCCTGAGTGCGACCCATCCCATCCTGCCGAGGCACAGCCTTTGGACAAGCCCAGGCGCAAATCCCAGCATCACTTTGGCCGGGTTGAGGACAAGTTCCAGATAGGGGAGGAATTGGGCCAATGAAGAGGATGGCTGTTCAGTAGCCCAGAAAACAGCCCGCACTAGGCAAATCAAGACGCAAAGGGCATAGCGACATGCTATCATGTTCGCTAGGCGAACGCATTCATAAGTATATGAACCATCCAGAAGGACACCTCTGGGATTGTCTCGGGTTTTCAACGACGTACCTCTTGCTATCCACACATGAAGGCTGCATGGCAACCCAGCAAATAGGAGTCCTCCCTCCTTCAGGCGAAGCATGTACTGGATGCACACCATAAAGCCCAATCTTAGTACACGGACGGGATATCAGAAAGTCAACTTCGAAGGAAGGTCTCAAAATGGGGGGTGCCCGAAACTTTGCTATCTAATTGAATAATAAAAAGTTTCAGGCACCCCCAATTTTGAGACATTCCCAAATCATGATGGCTGGTAGTAGGACAGTGGATGGGCCAAACATATCCAAAAATCATATTCGGTGAACAAACATCCAGATCCAGGATTATTTATAATGGTGTTCCCCCCAAGACATGTAAACACATTCTTATCCAACAATCTCACCACTGAGAATTGAACATTGTCGTCATATCCATAGATTCCTTGTCCAGGTCCTTGTCGTACTTTGCTGATGAGATACCCCTGGCACCTCAATGACCAGTGGGTGCTCCAGTCTTCACCAAGCCAGCGCACATTGAGGCTTCGACAGCAAGACCTGTGAACACCTCCTCGGCCTGAAAAGAGGTCCAGGACCTGCACATCCTGAGCAGCCGGTCAGTGGTTGTTGGACAGAATGTTTTGAGGGTAAGGGCAAATTAATTATATATAATAAGAACATATCTTCAGCATATAACCAAGAAACACGACGGTAGGAAGACTGGGATGTCAAAGTCACGTAATCACAAATGTGTATCCTTAGAATCAGGAACAAGCTGAATCCATGCATGGCAGTTTTGATTCTTGAAACATTGCAGAAGCTTAAGACACATCATCATGTATCACATCCCTGAATGCGCCGCCAAAAAACAGGACACATGGGCTTTGGAGGCCCAAAAGCAAAGCCACTTGCAGGCCGGTCAGGCCAAAGTTGGCAACCATGGTGGGCAATTCACGGGTGACAGAATGCACTGGGACTGAAAAGCCTGAAGGGGATATACATATGTATATGCAAAAAACAACAGCTTTATGCATGTCAAAGCTGCTGCACAGGATTGCTTCAAATCTGATCTGATGTTATGCCCAGCTATTCCAAACATTTTCATCAATCGCTAGCGGTGAATCACAGAACATCACCCAGATAAATGTGCTCCTGCACCCTCCCCTTGTGTGGCTCTGTTGAAATTGTTTGTTTGTTTCGGGGGAGGATGATCATCCGAGCATCACAAGGCCAAAAACCTGGTGGATTGGTTGGCCATATCACACGACAGCTAGGACTTGAATTGCGTGAAACAAGCTGCATCCCCCATCATCTTTAGCTTTCAGGCCCAAGACGACATCATAACAACTTTAGAGAAGTTGCACGATCAATAATTATATATCCAGAATCATTTCATTCAACATGGGGGACCCATGCTACTTGGGCTGGAAGCCATTGCAGCTACACACAACAAAAGATATAGCTGTTGGAAAACCCCATTTTTGGATGGGTGACATTTTATCACTCCACATCCACTGGGCCACCAGCATGAGCATCCATGTCGTCATCATCCTGATTGTCAGGCGTGGCTAACAAAGCTACTTCAACACGGCGAGCGCACATGTCAATCAAGGAGGCCCGCTCCCAATGGTATTGAAGCATGATGTTGGCTTCCAGTTCAGGTGAGGTCGAGTACGAGGTCTGGGCATCGAGATCTGCAGCCTCAGTTATTAAAATCAAAGGGCTTTATCATGAGGTGAAATACATCAAAGAATTCCATTCAGATAAACCATCTTTCCCCTTAGCACTGGGCAAGCTTTGCACATATGGTGACAATCTCGTGGAAGTGGGCGCCGGGAACTTTCTTCAAACTCAAGAATGCCACCTACACCCCAGTTTCTGTAGAGCTAGATAGCTGAAGTGTTTGAGATGTTTGATCAAAGCACCAACACCTAATTGGTTTAGCGTACCTCTGACTTCTTGAAGTGAGTGCCATCATCAGCTGTGTAAGCCTTGCGCTCAACACCACATTCGCCACGGGTCCAGTAGATGGTCACCTCCCAGAGAAAATCAGAATGATAAGGAATTTTCAGTTTGAAACACATACCCAAGCCTTGAACCGGTTCAACTTTGGCAGTGTCTGAATAATCCTTTTCTTCTCCTCTTCGCCTCGTTTTTTTCGATTGTAACATGGGGCCAAAAAGGGGTATCATTTTGAGACATGCACTGCTGTCAACGAGGAAGATTTATCTTGGCTGAACGCATAATTACTATTTAACTATGCAGTAAAATACTGTGCAATATTTCCCCAACCCCTGCCTACAACACGCGGGGCCATGGGCTTCGACTTTGCTTTGGGCTCGGGCTGGGCTCTTGATCTACGCTTAGGCTCTGCCTTTGGTTTGGGCTGTGCTGCCCTTCTCCTTGTAGATGGCTGGCTAGAAGATGCACCTGTGGGTGCGCTCCTCTTCCTGCCCCTCCCCTTTCCTGTCCCAGCTTCAGCCTCCTCACCTTCGCCTGCATTCCCCTTTCCCTTTCCCTTTCGACCGCCTTTACCCCTGCCTTTTCCCTTACCCTTAGCTGAACCCCTTCCTCTGCCACGGCCCCTGCCCTTGCTGGACTCATCAGCAGGCTCCTCCGTCTTCTTTGGCTTTGAAGCTTGGCGCCTTCAGAGGCACGGCAGACAATGGGTGACCCACAAGTTAATTGTTTGTTCAAAAATATATGACTAGCAATCAAGAACTGTAATACCAGCTGAAGTTTTGCGATGAGTGTCAACGTCGATTGAGCTTTGAGGATGTTCTCTTGGGGGACAATGTTCTGAAGTTGGATACCACAAAAGATTGCATTCAGATCAGGCGGTGTCTTCACCAAAGGTTGTCTGTCCTTATTTGCAAACCAAAGCATTCTGGGTATCAGCAGCTTGATCACAGCAGGATTTGAGAATTGTCAGTTTAATGCACCAGAGTATCCGCATAACATGGCCTGCGCTTCGTCACAGGCTTCTCCTACCAGATCTACCAGATTGAATTTTCCACAGCCCCTGAAACTAAAAATTTATAGTTTCTCAGGTTTAGCATCATCACTTGTCCTCTTCATTATCCAGACCGGGGTCAGCACCATCCGCAGGAGATGGAGGCTTCACCTATCAGCGCTTCTGCAGTGTCTGAGGACTGGGGGGTGGGAGCGCCGCTTCTTCTTACTTTTTAATCAAATATGTTGATGTTCAATCTGCCGCCTCATGGGTGGAATCTTCAGGGCAAGCTGTGGCACCAGGCTCCAGATCCTACGCTAATCAACCACATGGATGTTTTAAACTGCAGAAAGGGCACAAAGAAACATCACATATCCCCCCACCTCGGGAATTGCAGCAGGTTCCTCTTCCCAACTTGATGTAACCCACGCCTGGCAACAAGACTTTCGATTTTTTATAAGATCTCCTGAATGGTTTCAGGGTTCACATCAGGCTGAACCTTGTCAACGATATCTCCTGTAGATCCTTCGGCATCTTCCACGTCGCCTGCCTGCAGGCTTTGAAAAACAATTGGAGGTATCCATACAGATATGTCCAAACTACATGGTCACTAATTTGGCTACATACACTGTACTGTGAAATATTTAACTATAGCCTCCACAAGGTCAGAACCAGGAAGATGGTGAGCTTCTCCGTCTTCTGCAGTGTCATGAGCCTCGCAGAATTGATTGGTAGTTAACCATGTATTTAGATATGGATCCAAATAGTTAAGTATAATTATAAGTAAGTATACAATGCGATACTTTGACATATGCACTTATAGCCTCCAAAGGGTCAGAGTCAGGATGGAGGTGAACATCTCCATCTTCTTCAGGTTCGTGAGCCTTGACAACTTTAAAGTTGTTGATAGTCAACTGCTATAGCATTTCAAACTCACCAGCTGAGTAGCCCCACCTCCTGTGGAACATCTTGATCATCGATATCAGCACATGCGCATGCTGCAACAGCCTTCAATCCCAGGAAACTTGATCATATAAAAAACCAGCGCTGTGTGTTGAGAAGTGCGACATAGTACGTGGTATGACTGTACTAAACCAAACCTCTGCATGGTCAGGGTTGACTGCTTCGCCGCTGCTGCTCTCAAACACCTCCAGAAGCCAGGGTGCTGGTGGTGGCTTAAGGATATAAAAATAAACATACCAAAACACTTTGCATTTGGACAATTGGAAACTGGAAACAAAGGCCTGAGTCTTTCGTGGTTTCCATCGATCCAAGGAAGTCTTCGGGACCCATGGGCAAGGTGGCCACTCAGAATCTTGCATGGGGAGGGTATCCATCTGGTCGGTATGGGAACTTGAAGCAAGGGAAGACGATGAACTTGACAACAAATCACTTGCTACTTCTTCTGCCACTTCAGCTGCGGGTTCATGATCCACTCCAGTTTCACCATCATCGGGGACAGGAGTCTCTGAATCAGGAATGGGATTTTCTGCAGGTGTCTCCCCTGTAGTCTCTTCTGTGGGGGTAGGTTCTTCAGGTGCTGAACTGGGGGCAGGAACAGACTCAGGGCTTTCAGTCGCATCACCGGTACCTGTAGCAGTAGCAGGGGAGCTGCGGCCACGACGAACAGCTTGGTCTGGGTAGATTGCGCTCAAGACATTTTTCAATGCTTGAACTGTCTCATTCCTTAGGTGGTACAGTAGCACATGCCACAACAGAGAATGTGCACACTAACTTTTTGGAAAGCAAGTGCCGCAACATTTAACCAGTAGATGTAATTGAGCTAAAGGTCTTGGAGCTGTCAGGTGTCTTGCGCCAGAGACGGATTGTGTATACACAATGTGCTCGGAAACATGCCCCCTGGTAGTCTGCCCAAGAATGCACATCCTTTTGCAGTGTGGACTTGTCAAACAAACCATGAAGTTCGGCCGCATGAAGGAATGCTGCCTTGATTCGCATGCAGGTTTGCAGGATAAATTACATAGACTAACAATATAGCTGTCATATCAAATCAAATGATACAGAAAAACAAAATATGTTCTGCCAAACTAGCTGCTTTGAACTTGGACATCACCGGTAAGCACACCCCGAAATGTGCTAGGATCATCGAAATGGGGCTACTAAGGTTCGCCACACTCTCTTCACTTGGTTCAATTGTAGCACCACCCAAGAAGTCATGTTTTTCATCTCCACGCAAGGAAACTAGACCAATGGATTTGCTCCAATCATCCACGACGTGTCGGAGAAATGCCGACCTTCAGGGGCCATGAAATGATTACGTGGTACAAAGTGAAGAGATGAATTCAATTGACTTTATATTTTTCTTGTGCAACCAGGAAACTCAAAATCCCCAGCTACATCCACCATGGCCCACACCGCAACTGGCAGGACTGGGGCCGCACACGGATTGCACAACTGGTGGCTGCGGTGAGAAACATGCTGGCCCTTTGCTGGTGGGTCGCTGGCATGTGGTTCAATTACCTAGCACTATTCCACAAATTGTATGTTTGATCCCGTTCCCCTTTAATGTTTTTGTTTCCACCTCAAGGCAATTGCAGCAGCAGGGTTGGGGGCGAACCTGGTGCTGGCGCCCATTGAGACCAACGGGCTCGCTTCATGCATGGAATTACAAAATTAAATATGCAACAGACCAAAGTAGAACCCATAGTGTGATATTCAGATCATCAATATGTCTTTGAACCATGTTGCTATATCCAAATATTGTTATCAATCTGCAATTGAATTCTGTTTGAGCAGGAGATTGCCAGCAAAAGATGCAATATGGATGGTGGTTCCGTAACTTGATCCTGGTAACCTTTCTCATAGGTAACCAGTCTGGTAACCTCTCCCAAAGGTAACTGGAATCCCAGGGTTGGCTCATATCCCATCTCTGGGTTGAGAAAGGTACACCAGGCAGTCTTTGGTTTTGGTCTTTGTGTTTTTGTTTGGTTGTGTTCTTTTTCGGTTGCATTTTCAAGTTTACTGAGTTTGCTTGTAATTTTGTCAAATCTACAGTTCATATTTCCGGTGTTCTTTGCTGCCTGGGAACCAGCCGTGAGATGGCTCAAAAAAATGGCCAAAGGGAGGACCCCAATTGGTTGGAAACTTCTGAAGCGTCAAGAGTTTTCAGCCCCTGCAAGATAGGTGAATTAAATGAATCCAAAAATGGTGTGTAGCCCAAAATGATTGTTTGAATGGGTTAAATCATGATCAACCATCAACTTTCAAAGGTACCAAATTGGAAAACTCATGCAAAAAAAACACGTGTATATATATATATATACACACACACACACATTTTTTTCAGATCCAGCTTCTTGGAAGCACCGTAGAATTCCTCGTGATCATGCACCTATGATTCTTACCCTCATTTCTAGATGGTTTTCCCCAGTAAAATACCTCCGTTTCTAGGGGATTTTCCATTGCCACGTTTGATTACCGGATGGTGGATAGCTGATTTTTCACGGCCATGTCTGATTACCAAACGGTATTCCGCGTTTCTGGCAATCCATCCTGGCATCGAAACAATCCAGATGTTCGAACCATTTGCAGATCAAGAAGGAATCTAAATTGGCCTCTAAGTAAAAATAGGATACGCCTAAACCGCTGGTTAATCACAATTGTCTCCACTTGCTTGCAAGTTCAGACCCATATGGAATATCGTTAGCTACTGTTGCTACTGATATGTTCCATCAAGTATCCCCATTAGATCGCAATTTGTCCGCATGAAAGTCTCCACAATTCATGGTAAAACAATGCGAAAAAATTATCCAATCTTGGCCTGGCATTCTTGGACCAAGGAGCCAAGGTCCAAGAGGCGGTCTGAAGCTCACCAAACCTCATTTCAATGCGACCCTGCTGGAGAACTGGCTAACCACCAGAAAGATAGAATTCTTCGATAGAATTCTGGTAGAAAATTGATGTTACCACTACTTGAAGAAGAAATTAATGGGATTTTAATGGGCCGTTGCGATACTGGGATGCAATGGCATTTAATCTATATACATTGATTTACCATTATCTCTTGGGGTTGCCATACTGGGATTTTGATGGAAGCTAGAGTTCAAGACTTTTGATGATCATAACATAATAAATATATCGAAATGCGTCCCCCTAGTCCCAACTTCTACGGAAAGTCTCAGTTCTGAGCGGTTGGAACCCTGAGGAAAACAATCTGGGGATCGGGACCCGTCATTGTCGGCATCATTGTTTCGGGTCTGAAAACAGTTTTTTACGAGGTGTTTCTGGGCTTGTCTGATACGGGATCTCCCAAAATCCAATGGTTATCATCCGACAAACTATTTTGGAGGTATGTCCAACATTTTACCCAATGGTTCATCGTAATGGTCTCCATCAAAATGACCAAATTCTGGAGGGGTAATCCCCCGACAAAGCCGCCCTTGAAGGCGAAATCCCCAGCCCTGGCAGTTTGACTCAGTTTGAGTGTGTTTGGGTGCAGACATCAGCAAATGGCCAATAAGGCCTTTGGCTCATCGTATAGTCAACACGTGTGTAGTTGTTTAATATCCATACATATGTGTGTATACATATGTGTGTATACATATGTGTGTATACATATGTGTGTGTATATATATATATGTATGTATGTATTATTCAAGTAACTTTCAACTATTAAAAGTAGACATATACATTTGCAAGAACCCCTCACCGAGGGGTGGTAATCCAAAATTCTGATGGTTTCTTGCTAGCACTGACCCAGCTTTCTGCAATCTCCTCTGTCTCAAGTCCTAATCCACACCCATAATCAGTTACTACTGATGAATACCCTCCGGTAATCAGGCAATTGAGAATCCCCCATAAATGGAGGTTTAATGGGAAAATCAACGAGAAGTGGGAGATCTTCCATTGCCATCTTTGGTTACCAGAGGGTATCCTAGTTTTTGCACTGGTTCATATCGACATGTTGGCTGGTCAATGTTCAGAATGGGATATAAACATTTGAATACATCATTTTAATGTTTTTTTTGTGGTCAATTTGACATGACGTGAGTAGTATCTCGTGAGGATCGAGTCAAAATGTGAGCACCCTTCATAACCTCCCCATGTTTTTTTCGCATGATTTGATGATCTATAATTAGCCAAATATGGATATGAAAACCTGTGTTGACTGTTGACTATGTTGTTTGACTGAGTTGATTTTCCCCCCACTTTTTGCGGCTTTGTTAAATCGCCGTCACTGGGTTGGGACCAATTTTCCGACCTCCGGCAAGTCGCTCCGCGACACGATGCTCTGCTTGCCCAAACGCTGCAACACCTTGGGTACTCGAAGATCATTGGGACGCCATGGTGGCCATGGTGAGCACCCAAAATAAGGAACATGTATGGTTAACTAGGATTAATGGTACGAATGTAGATATATTTATGGTAAGATCGGGTTACAACATGTTATAGACATTTATAAATCATCTATTACCAAAAAGAAAGATGGAAGATTCTGGGCTCGTCTGAAATGTGGGATAAAATCCCCTCATCCACTGTTTAAAAACATGATTTCCCCCTTTTAAGTTGCCGTTATGGGATATACGGCATACCCCTTTTTTGGGCAATCCCATGTTCACCGTCAAAATGCTCATTTCACCGACAAAAACAACAACATTACCAGCCGCATCCCTTTTTTCCCAGTCATTGCGGTTCATCATACAGCCGGACTAACCAGAAGAGGGCAGCAAGCGTAGTGCATGTACATCAATGAGCGCGCCCTGTGAATGCACCGATTTTGGCGCTAAGTTGCCAAGACTCAACAGA
The DNA here is from genome assembly GCA_003297045.1 of Symbiodinium sp. clade C Y103. Classification (NCBI taxonomy): domain Eukaryota; class Dinophyceae; order Suessiales; family Symbiodiniaceae; genus Cladocopium; species Cladocopium sp. clade C. Next base: position 42,092 of record BGPT01002042.1, on the reverse strand, counting down.
GAGTATGATCAAAGCAGAAAGCAAATGAACTAGCTGTTTGTTGGAACCATGGGGTCACCAAAAAAATTGGAGAATCATTCCCTTTCTCTACTATACCGATGGTTTTCATCTTTTTTTTGGCTTTCAGGGCCAATATACCAAACAAATCCAAACAGTAGCACAACCAATTTTTGTTTTCCGTCGACCCTCTGTCACCTTGGCGATCAAATTTGGCACTTATTTGGGTCTCTATACTTACAGTAGGTTTCCTTCACTCACTCTCCATGTCAAGAGTGTAACCATTTTGCAGGCCAATGTTGAATGAGTAAAACTACTAAAATCAGAGGTGAAAAGCTGAGTGAAGTGAAGGATCGTTCTCCATCCTTTGACGCCTTGGTCCGGATTGAATTTTTGCCAGATTATTTTTCACCTCTCAAGGTGCCTGGGCTTACAAAAGGTGTTGCTCTCACGCCGCCACTGTGGTCACTGTGCTGGTGGAAGTCATGGTGTCCGTGACGGTGGAAGTGATTGTCTCTGTGATGGTGGCAGTGATCGTCTCGGTGATTGTGGAAGTCGCCGTTGCCGTCACCGTTGCCGTCACCGTCGCGGTCGCCGTTGCCGTCACCGTTGCGGTCGCCGTGATGGTTGTGCCCTCCGTCGTCGTCGCCGTTGTGGTGTCGGTCACGGTCACTGTCTCAGTGGCGTTGGTGTCGGCGTCTCCGACTACAACCGTGTCGTCTTCGCTGGAGCAGCCTTGGAAGGACAGAGATGCCATCCATGCCAGGCAAATGGCCAACAATGCCCTGAAAAGTTGCATGATTTCGGCTGACCTCGGATTTGATTGTTCTTTTCTAGCTACTTGAGCCGAATCATTTTTCCACCGGATTAGCTGCAATTGGGTATCCATGTAAGGACCTGAAAACAATTTATTTACGTAGGAGTTGGTATGCCTCAAATTCTACGGTTTCGCAGCAAAACACTGATTTTGGTCGTCTTTGGTGCTAGTTGCAATTTTTGTTGTACAGCAACCAAGTTGGACCATCCGGTTTGAATTTGTATGACGACAGTTGATGTTACGTTTGATGGACATGTGTGATCGCAAGTTGACATCATGAAAATGCCGCTGAACAAAAACCAACCTTTTTGTCTTATTTGGTTTGGTTTGGATTGAACGCAATGGATCACAATTCCGCCGATTGCCAACGAACACTGGGAAATGGTGAACGCACATTTGTGGAGATGATCAACACAAAATCACAGAAACGAAAATGATGAACTGTCCTGCGAAGATGATGGAGAGTGACCCCAAATGAGGCATCCTGAAGTGGCCATAGGGCCAAGTCATTGCTCCAAAAAGCGATGGCTTTGGCCCTGCAAAGATCCCAAGCTTTGCTGGTTATGTCAAGATCCTCAGTATCCGCCACAAACTCCACTGGTTGTGAGTTGAAATCACCATCTTTGCAGCTTCATAGTGCCTAAAATACCTCATGTTTGCTGCCGAATTTTGGTTGACATCCCATGGGTCATCATCACACCCCCATCTGTTGCCGCTGGGACTTCCCGCGTGACACCTTCCGCAACTTGCCATCTGCGAAAGAAACAGCAAGAGCTGGTGGAACAAAACTAGGTCATGGATATGGGTCACATTGGTGTATCAATGTGCAAACTGTTGTTCCCTTGGTATTAGACCACGTATATTTCAGTGAGGTTGATCATTTTGACCCTAATATGAACATGGGCCTGGGTCAAGAACTAGTGGACCACGTTCTGGGGCAGATGAACATCCTTTGCAACCAGCGAGTGCGGCATGAAAACAAGGGTACCATTGCATTTTGCGGCAAAATTGCACTTACACGACCACCTTATCATACATGAGCACTTTCGTGTAAGTACCACCGGTATCCAAATAAGATATAAGAAGATAGTCGATGAATTCGTTGGTTTCTAGATACTGTGCCCAGAGACTTGGTAATTATCCACCGTTTTTCTTAGGTGGTTGAAGTTCTAGGAATTTGCGGTGTCCAGATGATCAGATGGCTTGAACATTCGCATTACCTCCGGTGTCATCAAACGCGGCTAGCTGTGGATTGTCCGTTTTTCAGACACAAACCCAAAATATGGTCGAAGAGAAAAAAACGTCCACTGACCACAAAGATCAATCATTCTGCAGAAACCTCTGCTTTTGCAGAATACCTAAATTTCATGTGACATGTATTCTCACATGTATATATGTATAGTCCGATGTTTGCTCTGTCAAGTTGGATACAACACATCTTGCGGCATGTTGGTCTGACGGTTCTGATCTGAGATGATCTGACAAATTGTCAGCGGCGTATTTCTGACATGTATTCTCACATATCTTCTGACTTACCCTCTGGTAATTTAACGGTTCGCTATTGAAAATGGCCATTTGTAGTGGATGTTCCCATTAAAAATTGTGATTTTTCATAGTTATGTGGCTGTTTACCAGAAGTGGATTGTTTTGGCAAATTTCATGTGACATACGATCTGACATATCCTCAGGGGCACCAATCGAGTCCGCCGTGGGGTCAACATCTGACAGCTGGGAGTAAAACTGAACCAGTTGCACAAAATGACCAGTTTCAGCAAAAAACACCCCAAAACTGAACCAATTTGGTGATCAGATGTGCTTTGGCCTCAAGTTAAAGATTCTCAAAGCATGGCTATGATTTCCCATGGGCCATGTTGGAGCCCTCTCTGCGTCTTCCAGTCAAAAACATATTTTGGGTGGTCAGCTTTGGTCACCAAAAATGTTGTTCTGCGCCAAAAATGTCATGACATTCCACGTGCAGCAACTGTGCGAAAATGCTAGGACCAGTTCTATGGAACTGATCATCAATTAGGATTTTTTGTTCTAGAATCCTGTATTTTGCAATCAAAGGGCTCACTTTGGGGATTCTTTACTTCGCATACGAAAGGAAGGATCAGGTGTGTTTAATGCCAAGTGGGACCGTCACATTAGGTCAGGAAGAAAACGGGGGAAAAAAGAGATACCACCATGATATCTCTGGTAAACTAACATAACTATGGAAAATCACAATTTTTAATGGGAAAATCCACTATAAATGGCCATTTTCAATAGCTATGTTAGTTTACCAGAGGGTCATAATGGTTAACAATGGTCAACCCAACAAGATCAAATGACTCTAAATGTATCTAAATGTCTAGTTGCTGGGTGCCTCAAATCAAGTCCAGCATGACAAAAATCTTCCGCGAGTTCCCGACGCGCACCTGTCCAGCTGTCGATGGCCATACCTCTACTACAGCTGGGCGCTTGCAAAAGCTGGCTGCATGTGGCTTCTCATCTGGCTATAAGTGAACATCAAAATAGCTGGGAAATGGATGTTCATCCCACTATAAAATGGCTACTAATAGGTTTTGACCCACCCCCATCTCTCAACTTTCAACTTGGGGTTTGACAATGGCAGCCCCCCCGATTTGAATTTCATGGGGAGTGGCCACGCCTCCACAAAGTAGCCACACGGGCTTTGCAGCCGCAAGGGTGCCTGGCAGCCAAGAAAAGAGATGGATTTCTCATGGGTCGAAATCTCCCGGAAAACCACAGATGGTTTGGTTGTTTACCAGTACACCATCCTATTTCCTGGGTGATAGCATTCAATATCCATCTTTTATCGAAATGTAAGTCTCATCACTTTCTCTTGCTTGAACCATACCATTTGAATACCTTTGATCCGCAGCCATCGATACGCAATGCTGGCCCCACCTCTGATTCAAGGTATACCTCTTGCACCACACCAACCTCAGCGAAGGAGTGACAGCCTCACCCAGGGAAAACTATATACAGTAATATATGGAACGGGTCAAAACCCGTTAAGCCCCCTGTTGAACACCGAAATAGCTGGTAGATGGAGGTTCATCCCCCTACTGTAAAATAGGTTTTGACTCATTCGCATAGTCGTTCATGGTGTCAAAGGAGACCATGGTCGCAAGGTGTCTTGAATCCTTCTTCTACTTGAGATCACCGACGAGTAACTAGTCTATAAAGCTTGAATGGTTGCTTCAAAGATGTGTTCTTCAATATGGAGGTGTTCTAAAATGGTGGTACCCCCAAATAATCCATGTCAATAGGATTTTCCATTCTAAACCATCCATTTTGCAATACCCCCATTTATGGAAGCCCCCATATGAAAATGGACGTGTGCTTCTTGCAAACGACAACCCCATTTGACTGTCCGAGGGGACCCAAAAAGCCGACAGTTGGACCATTGGAATTGCCAAGAACAGGGAGCCATGCAGGGTATGGGTCGAGATTTGAACCAAACATCCCACATACCAGTGGTCCTTTCTGCTCATGAACCCGTGATCTTCGACAACACCCAAATATCCTCAAATATCTATCATTTGCGGGACGTTCTCATCTTCACATTCTTGAAAACTTACAGACCACAAACCCCAAATAACCAATGTTTAATCATACGAGACGGAAATCAACAAATTCTTGACAGCCACTCTACAATTCATAAAATCACATCAATCAAAACTTATGTTGATCATGTTCTATCCATATGGTTCTGCCACAACATAGGGAGTACCCCAAATCCACTGGTTCATCACCATCTTCCCTGTTGTTTCACATCCCCCAAAACATGGTCCTTTACACACATTGTGACACATGTTTACAGTAAATACAGGTGAACATATCTCATCATACCCCTATCTTTGATGGTTTAATTCCCATTTACCCTCTGGTAAACTAACAAAAATCTATGGAAAATCACCCATTTTTCATGGGAAAATCCACTATTTCTATGGCCATGTTCAATAGCAAACTGTCTACCAGAGGGTATTCCCAAGAATCCCCCACTTCAATCCACCGGTTTTGATCCTCAGCGGCCGGTGCTTCAGACTGCTGCAGCTGCCAAGCACCATGGCCCGGGACCTGCCCACAGCATAGAAAAGTGAAATTCCAATCCTACAATAGTGGCAAATTGCTCTTCTACCTTTGCGGGGTTGATGTGTATGTATATATATATATATATATATGTATATATATATATATATGTATATATATATATATATATGTAGAGAAAGAGAGAGAGAGAGAGGTATATATATATACATATCACATGGCGAGAGAGAGAGAGAGGGAGAGTCAGATATAAATGAGGTGATGTAAGTTCTAATTCCCAATAGGGTTTCTTATCGGGCCAATGGATGGATTGAAGGAAACATCTTGACTGGAAATCATAATGGTGCTTCCCATCAAATAGGGGGTTTCCAACGGCCTTCATGGAAAGGTGGGCCTTTCAACACTATCCAGAGAGGTGTCATGGACGACTGTTGCGTGTGCCATGGCTACCACATGTTGAAGGTGGGCAGTCTTAACTACCATCTACTTGGTGGTCTCCCCCAAGGAACTTTCCCGGCCAGACTTACTACTGATATCTGCTTATCATGTTTGGGGCTTAGTTGCCCTGATCAATCTGGGATAAGCCACTGGTTCCTCATGTTCCTCCATTGCCATTTTGGTGGCAAAAAAAAACGTATCCCATCGAGGTTCTAACTATTTCCAAATGGCCCAAATCCCATCCCATTATCTCGGGGTTGTACAGTGCCCATTTTCAAACTAGCCACTAAACATAGGCGACTTGTATAGTCTCCCATTCTTATCCCATTTTTATCCAAGAATATGGGTTTGTCTAAACATAGTGTTCCCCCAAATCCACGTTTTACTCATTACCCCCATTAAATGGCTATAATTGGAGGTATACACCATTTGCAGACACACCCATTTGGGGGACTTATGATAATCCTGGGATTATGACAGCCAAAAGTTACGACAATTGCTAGGATGCCGATCTTCTGCCTCCGTGGCCGACAGACTCCGGCGACATTTCAGCGCAGAGAAGGGCCACACCAGGTGGCCGTGCTGCACTAGCCTCACTTGTGGTAGGTGATGGGTAGGTGATGGGTAGATTATGGGTAGATGATTGTAGATGATAGTAGATGATAGTAGATGATAGTAGATGGAAGGATGGAACAATTGGATTGAATTGATTGGCCTTGGGATAGGATGTGATGAGATAAGATGTAGAAGGAAAGGGATATAGATCCCGTGGAGAAAAAGATGGGAAGCACGAGAAGACCACCTTTCCATACGGGGTGAAAAAAGCACCCAGTGGCAATCAAATGATGGACAGTTTCAGGCACCGTAGATTTGAATTACCTGGCCTATGTAAGGTCTGTGTAGATATAGCCTTGTGAGGCATTTTGGCGCAGCTATGCCATTTTGGGCACCGGTTTATTTTCTATCCATCAAACCGCCACATCACAAAATAGATCGTCTCTTTGTCCTTCAAATGTTCCTCGACTGTTCTTTGTTCCACTATGCTGTGAGACTTCTTTGCTGGCCAAACCCAATCGTGATTAACCAACTGCAACTAGGTCATGTTGCATTTTGCCACACACCGTCGCAATCAAAACTTGGAAGCCCCATAGACCCATGAAATTAACCTTTTTCGGATCTGAAATCATGTTTCCCATTTGGTGAAGCCGATGATTGCGACGATCAGCCACATTCCTACAAAATAAAACCAAAATATCTATATGTATACATATATATATATATATACATGTGTGTATATGTATAGAGATTCATGCAAAACCATGATTACAATCATATTATTACTGCTTCATCGGTTCATATATGGGTATGGGTCAAGACCATGGCACCTTGCTGTTCACCCACATAGCTGGTAGCTGGTAGATGTTCATCATCCAAAATCGATGGAAAAGAATCAATAGGCTTTGATAGGGTGTGGTCACCCAGCATTCTTGGAATCCTCATCTTGGTCACTATAATAAAATATCATAGTTCCCTATTCGTGGCGATATGACCATTCCTAAATACGGGTATATAAGTGTAAGTCTATAATCCAACCCATTTGACCATGGCACATTTGAAACCATCATATTTTCCATATTGGAGTTTCGCCAGAGTGCGCTAACAAGGTCTTTGCACACAACTTCGCTACCACGGCTGCTTGTGCTCAGGTGCTGCCCGAAAATCCCCGGGGTAGGCTGATCCGATGGGCAAAACCCAGGTGTAAAGGTCTATGAGGAATACGTTCCCATCAAAATGTATATATATATATATATATATGTTATTGGTTACACATATATAATAATTAATGTGATAAAGTCTTCTAATATACAGTGGTCTCCATATGTTGAGTTCTGGATTGTTGATTTCTAGGCAGGGTTCATCCGTGCAGTGCAGCAACAACGAATGCGTGATGTGCTTCAACACATTGTATGCGCGATGGAATCCCGAAACGGTCAGTATGAATTCCTTGAAACTGCAAATAAAGCCCTATTGATGGGGGGGCATGACGGTGATAATTCCCTCCACATATGCACACCTATGGTACCTATGGTATTTGCTCTTTGACATGAGAGTTGTGGCACAACCATTCCCAAGCCTAACCGGATTTACCTTTTTTGGGATGGTAATCCAACCTCTGTATGACTCAAGCCTATCAGATGCTATCAGGTAGTTTTTGTTCCCCTCTCCCCCTGCATTTTTTGCTATGACTGAACAGCTACCAGTTTGTTGATCCTGATGCAAAAAATCCTCACACAAAATACGATGGTTGAACACACCAAAAATAATCTCATCCCCTAGAATTATACACACCATTGTATGGTCCCAAATATGTGTGAATCCACTCTGGTCCTAAACCATGGCTTCTGGAGAGTGTTTAACAACAGGGGGATGGGATGATGTAAAAAATGACCAAACCTTGATGTCCATTGGTACCTTCCCAGCTTGACGTTACAACCCCTGAGCGCTGGCGCACGAGAACACACGGCGGCTGCGGAAACAGCAGCAGCTGGCTGTGGTGCGAAGCGTAGCGGGTAGCGTTGCAGCATTTTTTGGATGGCTGAAGATGCAGAAAGCAGGTGATAAAATTCCATTAAGCCATGGTAAACGAAATAGTAAACCATCCCCAAAATCACCATAATATGGGTGGTGTAAGTGTAAACCATCCCCAAATGATAGGTCGAGTAGTGGGTTGCCCTCATTATAGCCACTTATACGGTTGGTTGAATCCCTATGATACTGACCAGTTACAGAACTCAATGTAGTGATGGGATATTGTTGCAGCACAAATGAATGAGGATCGGTTATTAGAGACATGAAAAGTTTAATTTGCCACTATTTCAGGTTCTTTTTCTTTTGGGGGGTCCTATATTTCAAGATCGCAATTGTTACTTTGGAAAAGGAATTCGAGTTCATGACTGTCATGGAAAAATGAAGGTTCCAAACCTCATCTCCGTAGCACCAAAAAATCGCTGATTTTTTTCCGTCCCCGTGCTCCATGCCAAACAGTTGGTGGCTTCCATCCCGAAAAAAATGGAGTTAGGTCAAATCATTTTGCCCAGAGGTCAAAAGGCCCAGTTTTTTCACGCTTTGTACCCGCTTGACATCAATAAAAGTGACCCACGGAAGTCACATCATGTCACATTTCATTCAACTCTCGTTCATCTGGAAGACGGAAGAGCTTGAAGAACCTACTCAGCCCTGGCATCACCTCAGTTCAACACTGTGGCACAAAATAGCTCAAGCTGATAGGTCTGGGGATAGAAGCCTCAGTGAATAATGATGTTGCATTGTCTACAAGCATGTCCTTTGGCAGATGGGCCATGCATGGGTTGGACATAATGAAAGAATTGAACTTGACTTCAACGAGCTGGGTGTGCCTCGAAGCTGGTGCCTCTGGAGGATTGGGCGAGTTCATCACAGAAGTGGAGAAATTGCAGGAAAGAATCACATATCTATATCTATAGGGGATTCAACCAGCCCCTAAGCCCTTATTAGTGGTTGTTGCTGGTTGATAATGATAAGCCCTGTTTGAGGCCCTAGATTTGTTTGTGGGTCGCCTGTGGGGGATTGCTGAGGTCTCGCCTTGGAGAAATTCAACACAAGGGGGGTTCCATAAACATGGGGCAATATGGGGTACCCCAATAGCTGGATGGTTTATTTCATGGAAAACCCCTAACAAAAATGGATGATTTAGGGCTACCCCCATTTTAAGAAACCCCCATGTGTCAAAGAAATTCTGTACATCGCTTCTACATGTTCTGACCGCCTGGGTCGTGACCTGGTAGCCACCCCAGCTGCTGACAAGCCACATTATCAGCCACCCAAGGTGTGAAGAGGATCGCACCAATATAGATCAAAGGTTTGAAGGGGATTGATGCGGTGTAGGCTCCTACCCCAAGTTAAAAATATGACTGGGACCTAAAGTATCTGAAATGGGGGATGCGAGAACCATCCAAGAGATTGGTCATGTGTCAGGGAAAAACTAAGGGGGTTGTGTTTCTTCGGGACTCATACAGTGTATGTACGATGCAACGAAACGCAGCGTCATAGCATATATATACACAGTGAATTTTAAGGTGAGGGAACGCATGGAGATGTGTATGATGGGTGTTTGGTGTGGTATGGCCCAGTTCCTATTGGCCAGTTCCTATAGAAAACAAAACGTGGGTGTTCGAACAGGGGACTATAGGATTCTGTAGCAGAAAAAATATGTGGATTTTATGGGCGTCCAATTTTGACCGCCAAAGTGCTCAAGTAGATTGACGTATGGGGTCGTACAATTTGTATTTATTCCCTAGTTCAAAGCATCATTGGTTGGGCAAAGCTGCTCTAGTCAACCTTAGTTCAATGTTTGGCGGTATCCAAATTTAGGAAACACCCAAAATCATCCAAGATTTCAAACACACACCGACTTTTAAAAAAAACTTAGTGCCCCTTTGACCTGGTACCCGCGATCTGTCCTGCCATCACCAGGCTCATGGTTGCCGCACCGGTGAGAACGGTGGTGTAGTAGGCATAGCCTGGGTGGAAGGGGACTAGGTAAGCAGCCTAGCTCATCCAGCGATGGAATTTGTGGGGGTGGCCCCAATTGATCAATCAGGGTGAATAAAAATCCTGGTTTGACATAATAAATGGCATGTTCATATTCACTTATGTATGGTAATAGATGGGATGACAACCACGGGTGGAAAGTGCTTCATCGGAGTGTTGTATTACTATGGAATCTTCGGGAGTTTTACCAACTCAAAGGGTGATATGATGGCGTGTCATCAAGAGATTGCTGGGATAAACCTTTCACAACCAGCTTCGTTCACCCAAATACAGTACATGGAAGAGAGTGAGTATATGGTTTGCTTTCCCCACCTTCGATTTCATTGGATGGATATCCCCAAATCCACCACAGAACAAGCTCTCGCTCCAGGAAGATCTCTTCGGCACCAGGAAGCTGATGAAGGGGATGTTCAACGTCCAATACAACGTGTAGGACTTGGCAGCGATGAGGATGGCGGATTTGTTCAGAGCAGGAAAGACGGACAATCCAAGGGGGACAAGTGAAGGGAGGACAATTTGGATGACATCGGATTGGTGGTTTGGACCAAACTACAAACAAAATGGTTGCAAGAGAAATCGTCAGTCCCAGCATGGAAAAGGAACGAGTACGCGGAAACCACTACTCCCTCTTAATCAAACATTGCAATTGAAAATGCCCTCCAAATGGAGATTTCTAGAGATTTCTAGCTGGGAAAATCATCGAACTAAATGGGGCCGTTTTCTTTTGCCACCTTGAGGGAGAAGGATCAAAAAAAACATTTTTAAGGATCAAAAAAAACATTTTTAGAAGAGATCAAAAAAAATATTAATTAGGGATCAAAAAAAATATTAAAC
>BGPT01002042.1:13195-30270 GCA_003297045.1 Symbiodinium sp. clade C Y103 | reverse complement strand
ATGAACATAGCTAATCTCACATGTATTGCTATCATGTGAATTTGTATAGGTATGTGTGTGACCAAAAAGACATGAAGGATAGTAGATGAGCATGAGCATCCTTCCTTCCTTCCTTCCTTCCTTCCTTCCTTCCTTCGTTCCTTCCTTCCTTCCTTCCTTCCTTCTTTCCTTCCTTCCTTCGTTCCTTCCTTCCTTCCTTCCTTCCTTCCTTCCTTCCTTCCTTCCTTCCTTCCTTTCCTCCTTCCTTAATGTTTTTTTTGATCCCTAGAAATGTTTTTTTCGATCCCTAAAAATGTTTTTTTTGATCCCTAAAAAGGTTTTTTTTGATCCCTAAAAATGTTTTTTTTGATGCCTACGCCTTGAAACACGAGGGTAACCGGTCGTCGGGTCAAATATTGAGGCCAAAGGGTAATAGGATCTACCCTCTAAATGGCCCGTTTTCAAGAATTAGCTATATATGTTAAATTACCAGAGGGTCTACTAAATCTAAGTCTCAGTTTACCCGAATATGGCATAGTCATAAACTACCAGAACAATAAAAGCTGAATCTATGGTAAACTATCGCATTTCTTGGCGACAAATTGCTCGACCATCTGCTAAGTGTCAGTTTGCCTCCAGGAATATGTGGTTGTCACTGGCTGTAACGCCCACAGCTGTAGCCACAGGTCCATAACCTTTGATAAACTAACTTGGCAATGGAACATGGCTCAGTTGTAGACTATTTTCCTGAACAATGCAGATGTCCCATTCCTAAGCTAAATTACTAGAGGATAACAAGCTGGATATAACTTCAATTCTAACATGTTTAACTGCTATTCGCACTTCTTAGATCTATTTATAACCAACCACGACTTATTCAGTAATCAAAGGTGGCAACGAAAAATCACCAATTTATAGATCATTTTCACATAAAAACCTCAATGTAGTTGGGGGATTTCCTAGCTAGCCATGTTTGATCCCCAAGATGGTTTTGTGGATTTTCCCGTAAACAACTTGGAGGTGCCTTCTACCTCATCCCCGTAGTTGATTTAGCTTCACCTATCTATGGATAGATCTATCATAAACCCAGCAGTTCTTGGAGTTCTGCACCAACCGCATCCGCCATTTCTTCCCAGACGCCAAGATCAAGGAAATGGGAAACGCAGGACCAAGGCCTTGAGCTAATAGCCATCCTCAGCGACGGTTTGTGAACTGGAAAATCACCATGTCTGATAGGTAAATATTAAATGGGTCATGTTTCATAACTATGTTACATCACCAGAGGGTATTTAGCCCAAGTTGCCGTTTAGACCAATCGGTTTTCAAATCGGGTCCATCTGAAAGCCATTTGAGTGGAGACAAGAAATGTTCCTCGTTGGAGACAAGAAACTTTCCTCGTTGGTCATGCTCCACAGCTTCTGAAAGCTCAAGTCCTGCCATTCAGCACCAAAAGGTCAATGACTCCAACGAGGGGTCTAAAATTGCCTTCAAAATCACGAGCCACTCAAAATCGCATTCCCAAAAAAAAAGAAATGTGTCTGAAAATGGGAGATGAAACATGATGAAAACCCATTGATTGCCATATCTTAATAGGGAAAATGACGATTCACCAGTGGATTTTTCTATGGTGTTTCCCCGACCTACAACAGACCAGATCTCATCGCACCTCCCGAACCTCTTTGACTTTGCGTTCCTGGGCAGGGACAGCTCCTAGGAGTCAACAAAATCTGGGGTATAGCTAGTATCGCGAATTTTTTGAGGATGGTAGTGGGCCACATGTTCTGTTGCCTCGACCTTGATTTGGCCCAAAGCACCTAAATGATCACTTTTGTCAGTTAAATCCTCATGTCTCATAGTTTGACTCGGTGGTCAGATCCCCATCTTGATCCTGGGTAGTTGGTAATTACTGTGGCTGGATGCCTGCGGTTACGACCGTCCGGATTGCTAGCAGCTATAGCAGCTAGCCTTCGAAAATCCTAGGGATTCATGCCACAGAGCTTTAGGTTATAAACCGATTTTGAAAACCGTTGCAGATTATGAGCTGACCCTCTGAAAAGTTTGCTGCTTTTACTTTGAGCAGATTTGTACGTGTCAGTTCTCTCCTTTTTTGCTTTGTTTCCCATGTGTGATGTATGCTGGTATCATCAAGTGTGCTGCTCACAACACATCTTTTTGTCTTATCTCTGGTCCTATAACAAGTTCTTCTTCAATCCAATTCTTGGCTGCTTCGGTCAATTGTTCCGCGGATAAAATCACCATTTTGGCCTCATCACCCCTACCATCCACCTGGTGATGTTTGTTCATCCCCTCAACCAGCACCAGAGTCGCCCAAGGCGGTACTTTTTGCGCCCAGAACTGACAGGCTGTATTGTTCGTAGGGAGGGCCATCTTGGGATTTCTGGTGGTTTTTTGTAGATCTCCATGGTTGTTGTCAAATTCCTCATGTTTGCTTCGAATGAAAACAACATGCATTGAGATTTACAGGCGAAATCCCCATGTTTTTAGTGCTTTTTTTAATATTTTGCTGGCGAAATCACCAACCCTTCACCATCCTTTACTGTCTCTGTGAGCGAGCCCGCCAGCCATTAAACCCCGTCAAGGCTCTGCTTCATCCAACGTCATCATCTCTGCTGGCTTCGAGCCTCATCTGTGAAGGAATGCGGTGTTTTTTTTCCGGTGTTTCTTACCATTCCCACAATTCTGGCTGAAATATAACAACTCACCAAACAGTTGAAATAAGGCACAATCAGGTCATTATAATTCATCCAAATGATTGAAAGTCGTGGTATTAGTATTTGCATTTGTTTTTGTAGGAAAGATGGAAAATCCAGTAGTAATACAGTTCAGTTTATGTTTCTTAGCTATCCGATGGTTGGGAAACTCTATTTGTGCCTCCAACTGGCTCGCGATGGAAGAATTTTGGGTACAAGTATGGAGACCAGGAGAACCCTAGCTCCAAATCTCTCCCTCAGGTCCCATAATTGAAAGTCGGGGAAGATCTCATATTTGAGATATTTGTATAATTTCGTATATAATAGTAAAATTCAATAAGTATACGTCTTGCTTCCCCCACGTTGTGTATTTTGCTCTCAGCGCGTTTTTGGTGCTTCTCAGACACACAACCTGCATTTGTTGGTTGATCTTTGCTCGTGTCCACAGGTTTTTTGACTAAATCTTCATGCCATCGGATGTTTTTGTGGATGGATTTGCCTTTTTACCATCAAATAGTACAGGTGGTTTCCTGCAGATTTCCCTCGGACCAACCCTGGGACTTTGATTCAAGTGTTGTTCTTCCAATTGTGTGCTGCTTACATTTTTTGTGACTGGCACCCTCAATTTTCTCACAGTCACATCATGTCGATTCGTCTTGTGAAAAAGAAACTGCTACATTTGTGAATCAAACGGTGGGATCTTCACTCACCCGTCTGTGGAGTCGATTTTGGCCAGCCGCCAAGCCATTAGTATTGGATGATATAAGCCACAGCTGAAATGGGCGTTGAAAATATTAGCGTTGAAGCCAGCATTCAATGAGTACGTTTGTTGTATCATTCCCATGGTTGTTGTTCAAAATCCCAAACTCCCCAGAGTTTGATGATTGAATCCCGGCAAATTGTTGGTCACATCAAATCAAGTGTTGTTACCATAAGTTCTGGGTTTCCATCCCCAAGGCTCGTGGCAAAATATGTAGGTATGGGTCAAAAGCCTACCCCTGTAGTTCACCCGAAAATATCTGGGATCCATGGATTATAACCCCCGCAACTATCGCTTTATAGGTTTCTGACCCGTAGCCGTATCATGATTGTGATTGTTCCATCCCCATGCTTGATGGTATATTTTCCATGTGTGATGTGTATATCCCGCTTCAAAGCAACGGACCTCCCAGAGACTCCACAACTTTCGCAAGGTCCTCCACCTGACGATTGATCCCCAGAGGTTGTTGATAGAGAACCCAGATTTGATACCTAATAATTTAGGGGATTAAGAGCATTTGTGGACATTTTGATACTTAAAGTCTGTAAAATTGTGTAAGGGAACAAAAGCAACATGTCCTGGCTAATATATACTGTGTTTTCCTACTCAAAATTGCCGTAATTTGGGGTTAGTCACGTATTTTCAGACAAGCCCTCATGGGATCATGATAGTCCCCATTGAAACATAGCAGAACCCCAGGTTTTCACCATCAGGAGCACGTGGGCATAGCATGAAAACTGGTGCCAGCCAATGCCCAAATCTGTACGCCCTTCACTCGAAAGATTTTGACCACACAAATGGGGTTGTTGCAATGTTGGTGAGCCAATTCTTACCATGTTTCGTACTTCGATCCTCCATTTGTCGTGGTAAAATCCCATTCAAAAACCCCATGATATCACCATTCTTCCATGTGAAGTCCTGTGAAATCCCCATCTTTCCATGGTCAAACGCGGCAAACGCCGCGGATCTTCAGCCTCCTTGCGGAGCTTTGGCAGCTCTTCGGACTTCTCTTCCTCGGCCTTCAGATTTGGGGTGGAAAAAACACTGGGAAAAATGTGGAAAAAAAATTGGAAGAATGCGGTAAAAACCAATAATAGTATATGATAAACCTCTATTGGGCAGGGTTTTGCGTTTGGGGCTTACAACACTTCTCGGATCATCCATTTCGTTCGCTGATTTTCTCAGCTATTTCGTGGGATTTCCCAGCCAATGACACCGGAGGGTAAATTGTCTGAAAATCCCTGCACTTTCGGAGAACTGTCCATGCAAGCGACCTGCTTCATCTTGGTCCATGCCAAGTTGAATTTGTAAGTCTCGAACTCCAAGCGAGCTGGATCTTGCTCCTGAAAGCACCCAACTCCCGCGTTTTGGGCAGTTTCGGGTGTTTCCAGCATGTGGGTTTGTATGAAAATAGGGTGCCTCCAAATCCACTGGTGAATCATCATGATTTTCCCTATGTGGCCATTTGGGTGACACAGCCATGTTTGTTTGGCTGAGAAGCCCTCCAAAACTTTGAAAGCTGTAAGCTCGCGTTCCCATGATTTGATGGTCATAAATTGGGGTAAAAGGTTAAAACCTTAAAACTCCCATTTGCTGGACAAATCGCTGGAGAAACGAACTGTTAAACCTGGAGAAACAGCCGTATGAGACCACTCAACGGGCCAGAAATGAAAGTTGGATGTCGCCAAGTCGGAAGGTGAATAACATGGAAAAAGCTTCACATCACTGAGCTGACAATGGAGTGCTTCACACATTAGAGATAACCTAAACCATTGGTTTCACCTATTGAAATTTCCTGTCTGGGTTCCAACCAAATTGTAATGGCTATTACACTTGCGCAAGCTCCGGAATTCCTGAAGTGTGAGTCCTATCCGTATACAACTCGTAGGATGAATATGTCAATTTCAAGCGTTGCTTCAAACCATGATCTTTACCACTGGTAAATCCAATGTTTGTCACTTCATTTAAAAAAAGAAGAATAGTGTTGCTGATTACGTCTCTAGTTGGGTTTCTCGTCTAGGGCTTAATCTTAAATGACTTATCATACAAGCATCTGCTCTTGTCTCAAAATGGTTGAAAAATGCATTGCTTGGTTGAAAAATGCAGCGCTCCCTCATTGGACAGCCACTGAAAGGACAAAGCCATATTGCCAGGGTGAGTCCTGAACCTTCACATCGCTGTCAGCCACTTTTTCCTTCAGGGATTTTCGTTTTCGAATTTCCATGCCGCATGGTATGACAGGTTGGTGGTTTCAGCCGACCAAAGTTGAAAAATGTTATGATGAGCCACCTTGGCTCATCATTCCAAAGAGGGATCGAACAAAATAAAACGCTCAAAACCACCAATCTACGAGTATCTATCGTTGATCATGATTAGGGCATGGTTCGAAACCCTTGGAGCCTTCACAGCGAAAGATCTGATTGTTCTGGATGTTCATCCCATCATGGTGTTTTAGGTTTTGACCTTATCTTGACCCATCTGCATTGGCCTCTTGGATGTAGGGATATCTGACGTGTGGGTTATCCCTCAATCAACCAGCACCAAGTGATAAGTGTAAGACAGTGTACCATCTCGTAGTCCAACCTTGGAAACTACCATTCTCTCTCCGTTAAAAAAACTTGGCCGGACAAGGGGATTCAAACTCCAGGCAGCCTTCATCCTACCGGGATAATCCACCAAGTTTCCCAAATTCATGACTCACTCTCAGTTAGTGGTTGCCGACCCATCTTGACCCATGTTGACCCATGTTGAGTACTGAATTTTCGAAACGCCACCAGCTAGCTCCTGGATTGCAGCCCGACGAGCACCTAGTTCTTTTTTCGGTGCCAAGGTAGATGGGTTGTAGATGGGTTTGGGGATACTTCGCATGTGCTGTTATCCAAAAGCGTGGAGAAAAAGAAATGAAAACTACTGTGGTGAAGGAAAAAGATGTTCCCTATTTTTTGATGGCCACAAATTGGGGTTACTTCCTATTTCGGGACAAAGCCATGAACATGCATGCTGAAAAAGGGCCTGGGAAAGACTCCAGAAATTTACAAGGTTTGAACCAAAACGATGTCTTGAAACCAAGGGAAAATTGGGAACACCTGGTATTGTGACCCATGCCATGCGGTTGATTTGTTTTTGCCCCGCTTTGACCCATACCCAATTTCAGGGGCGGCGAATGGTAACGACAAGGTGGAGGATGATGCGATGAAGTACAGACTTCATCCACAGTCAACCGCGCCCTTGCCACTCACAATCTGGTTCATCTTGCCAGGATTCCTGGTGACTCCCTGAAAATTCTTGATGAAGTAAAATCTAATCAGAACAATTTTCCAACCATGAGCGAGCCTAATCAAGGGATCCCCGCAGTTCAAGCAACAGAGATGCTCAATGTGCACAAGATGGCACAAGGCTACCTGTTTAAGCCATATTGGCTCACCATTTTATGCAGGAGAAAATCTGACAGACCAAACTTTGGCGTTACTCACCACTACTTGTTGTGTCCCTTTGGATCCAGAACATGCCGTGGGCGCCTGGGTGTCTCAAGTTCGAATTCGCACTTGCACCTGCGCATGGAACTGGATTCTTCACGGGATCCAGGAGATTCCAAGTTCTACCAGGGCTACCTGTCGACAGTAGCCGCCAATTAAAGACCGGAGAAAAGAGATTGAAGGTAATGAGAAACCGTATTTTTTGATACGGGATACAAGACTTTAGATTATTTTGATCCATAACCAGCCATGGCCAAATCTGAGGACACATCACATCTTAACCAATCAGTGTCAACAGCATGAAAATCTGCCAGCTGGAATCGGCCCAAATCCAGGTTCCAAAACACAACCTTTTCCAAAAAAGTCGAGGGCTCAGATTTTCTCACAAAAAAAAAGGATGCGAAAACCATCCGAAAAGGACAAAAGTCATCTACAGCCAAATCCCCAAGTGCTGCCACCCATTCACTCCAGAGCCCGGCAACAGACCCCACCAGTCGCACCTGCAAATGCCTGGGCCCGGATTCCAGTTTGGCGCCAACATTCCACTAAGTAGCAAACAATACAAATACAGGTGGGGATCCCCAGATCCCCAACACCAAATTAAGCCAAGATGAACCCAATCTCATCGGAGCAACAAAGTGTCAGGTTAGATGGTATCAGTGCAAGCGGCGAAGCAAGCAACAAATTACACCAGCCATGCCCTTGTTCGTAGTAATGACACGTGTGCATATGCGATCAACATGACTTCTCATAGTACCCAAATCTGATCTAAGGCCATCTAAGGCCATCTAAGGCCATCTAAGGCCATCTAAGGCCATCTAAGGCCATCTAAGGCCATCTAAGGCCATTCCGCAAGCTTAGTCTTCAAACATCACTTGCATTGTTTAGTCTCTATAATTGTTGGGGTCAACCGTTTTTTCCCATGTTCTCAATATCTCATGGTTTTCTAAGCGGGATATGTTTCTCCACAGAAACTCCCATATCATATATTTGCAAAATACAGTATGTCATTTGAACAAACTCCTGTGATTGATGCAGTAAATCCCTCTGTTCTTTAGGGTAAACAATCCTCATTTCGCAACATGTCATTCCATGTTTTTGGGTAAAATCCCCTCGGTTTCCCTCGGTTTTACCCTATGTTTGATGGTACAATATGGTAAAAATCATGATTTCCTCCAAAAAATCGCCCAACTTTGAACCCCATCTCTCCCGTCTGGCTGCCCGTTCTGCCAGGGTCACCGTGAGCTTCACAAAGGTCAGGGAAAGCGCCAACGTCGCCAGCACCAGCGCCAGCGTTCGCGTGGCGAGGCGGCTGCGACCTTGGGTGGTGAAATTGCTGCTGCTATGGGTGGCTACCTGATTAAGACTAAGAACCACTAATAGTATAATACTAACAATGGTATAGCATTGATAATGTATATATGTGTATATAATCTTACAAATAGTTTCTTATGAGTATTAAAGATGATACACTATATTTGTTTGGGTGTATCTGACTAGTACAGTAACCATCAATAGAATATTGAGAGTAGCTGCCTTCTTAGTAAGATATCTGGGCCATTAACCTACTATATAAGACAACAAATATAGTTTGACTTTTACTGTGTTTAAGAACCACTATTATGCTTCTTAACTTTTTGTATATGCTTATATAAGTATTACTGTGAGAAAATACACTCCAAAATAAAGTTGTGTCTTTAAATTGATCGGTATGATCTATCATTCTTATCTCTACCACTGCCACCCTTCCTATGATATGTGTATTGTCGTTTTGTTGTATATATATAGGTATATATTGTCACCATTATCATTGACAATTATCACTATCATTTGAATCAATCCCTGCCGAACTTCATGAATTATTGTAAGTCGCACCCCAGACTCTGACCACAAAAAATCAAAAAAAAAACATGAAAAAATGTTGAACACCGCGTATTTCCGACAGTATTCTCCCTATGACAATGGCCTTTTTCACTTGGGCTGTAGGACTCTACAATAATTACCCCACGATTCATCCCGGATCCCCATAGGGGCTCCTTACATCTCCATCCCAGAGCCATGGCGGGAGGAATTCTCCGGCGGCTTCACTACTGGAGCCACGAAACGACAGGGCGTTTTGGTCACGCCATCTATGGGGTCACCTTTCCAGCTGAATCCCCAGTTTTGATGTGTTTTTTTGGATGTTCTGAACATTCTTTTGGCTGAATTTTTGGATCTGTTGACTGGTTCTTGGTGGATCAGTTGATGCAAACCCAATTAGAATTCTGGCAATCTGGAAAAAGAAGCAGTAAAACCTAGACTGCGGAGTACTACTTTGAAGATTTGCCTCATGTGTTGAGGACCAAAATCTTCAAAGTGTACACCATCTGTCCCAGGAACTCTGCATGTTGTTTCGGTCTCGAAATACTTACCCTCTACTCCACGCAACCACATACACGACACACCATGTTCATACAAAACCTGCCAAAGGTTAGTGGCACTCCCGTGTCCAAGAGGGATCCATGCAGGGTAAGCATGTGAACCCCATGGGATCATAGCAATCCACCAAAATGGGCCGACATCCAAATTGCAACTTCACCATGGTCAAGAATCCACGGGATGTTCAGAATGTTCTCAAAAGGACCATACTTGGGTGGTATACCCCATTTTCAAACACATCACAAGGTGGTGCCCCCCCCCCGGTTGTGTTTCTTGGTCTAGTTTCGCCCATCTAGTTCGATATATCTACACCCAAGTTAAATGGACCCGCTAACCAACTTGGCGAACTCTAGGGGCACCACCTTACCACGGAATGGATGGTGTTGGTTATATCCCCATGATATCCACATTTCCCCCAGTGAATCCCCCAGTCACTGGGCCCCCCTGGCACCGCCACAGCATGCGGCAGATCACGTTGCCGCAGGAGCAAGGACTGGCGTCGTCGGGGATACCCCTAGATGATGTACTACTGATTTTACTCGCCTTTTGATCTTTGAGGTGCAATTAGTGGTAATCCTATCCCCATAATTACTCATCCCGGACGAAACCATGGTTTTTTCGATGGTGGCGGGTGCTTGATATTAGGGGTAAGGGATTACGATTGGTTATTTGCTGTTCTTACTGTTGGCGTATACGGTATCCTCACTTGCCTTGAAAAACTTTGAGGCCACCAACCAGCCTCTTTGTCATGATCATATCATGATCATATTACGCTTTCGCGATGGCAGGTCACCGAGCTTCATTAAAGCCCTGAAGGAAGCACATGCACCAAGCATATGCAGATTGTATAGCCTGGTACTGACTAAGTCATGACATCCATCAACTGCTATGGGCAGGTTGTATCTCATGTAAATGATCCGTACATTTTCAGAGATATGCAAAAGAAATATCATATATACACAAGTTTGTCTGAAAACAAGGTGCCTCAAAAATTTGATGATTGATCATCATTTGGGGTACTGAAATTGTCAGTTGGGAGTGTACCAGGTTTTCACACACACCCAAATGGATATTGGTGAAATATATCTCCTTAATATCCCCATCATATCACCGTTTTCCCCAGTGAAATCTCCTGTTTCATGGTTAAATCCCCAATTTTTCGTGGTAGTTTAACGTAGCTATTGAAAATCATCATTTTGTAAATCATCATAAATCGTCTATAAAAGGGCCATTTCCCATAGCTATGTTGAATAACCACAGGGTACGTCCCATTTTTTCATAGAGATCCCCAGAATTTCCCATCACTTCGACAATTCTGGACCCCTCAACGGAACTGATGCCTCCCCGGTCAGCCGCCATGGAAAGCCACTTCGAGCCAGACATTTTCCAATGGCTCCCACCTCAAAAATCTTGGGGAAACCTTGATTTAATAGGAATTAGTGTGATTTAATGGGATCTTCTGATGATATTGTCCCAAAAGGATATTGTTGGCTTGGACCTACTGTGGATTTTACCTGTCAATTGGTTCAATGGAATTTGTGAAGGAAAACATGGTTTTCTGCGCGAAATGTCGGGGGTTCCTGCATATTTTTTTTCCCTTCATCCGATTGAGGGAACCAACCGTAAATGCGGGGGCTAATAAATGGGAATATCACCTATATATAATGGTGACGGGATATGTGGCGAACATCTTGGCTATACTGGTAGGTGTTAACCCAGAATTCGGGGGCTGAACAGGAGAAAATATTGGGAGTGAGTTGCCAACAACAAATCGGGGGGGAAGGCCAATGAGAAGTTTACCATGCATGGTAACATTGCAGGCTATCTGGGTGAATCCAGATGAATGGTTGGTAAATGACTTAAACATTAAATGAATCAATGGGGTCCATTTCAACCATGATCGGTTTATTCCGTCCTAGCTATTCGTGGTCCCGATACTCTCCATTTGTAAGCCCATTCACAAAGCGAAAATAGTGGGATGGGTGACCCAATCCCTCATCAGATAATATGTTGATCAAATATATGCTCGTATATTATATATATATATGCAATCATCCAATAACATATTGCCTACATGTTAGGTAAATGAAGTTCATATAGTCAGTTCCTCACCTACCATCATTGACAGTTGCCCTCTGCACTACTCCAAGGCAGCATGCTGGTCTTTCTGGTTGAACTCGTTGGGGATGCTTCAGTCTTGGGTTCAAAACATGAGTTGTCCACATGATTTCCTGGAAAAACAGACATGTTTCAATGGGATCAAGAAGAAACTCAGCCGGAAATCTGGTTTTTTACTCACATCCATTTCCAGGGTTGCTCCCAACAGGGTTGGAGCGACCCTGATAAAGCACAAATATATGCTCCATTCTGACCCCATTCCATGCAACCAATCCCATCCCCCGTTCATATTAACCACCCGCATGGCCTATGGTCTCGAATATGTGGTATCAAAACGCCTACTAAACCATGATTTTTGTGGGGGCGTTTAATATGCACAGGGGAAGGGGATTTTAGCCATTGTACTGTAAATTATAAGCTTCAAAAGTTGCCCCCATTTTGCAAAACAACTTCCCAGCTGGGTACCTGAAACCTTCACTTTGATCCCCTGGGAAGGTCCGGCCACAGCCAGAGCTGAAAGCGGCACATCCTGGATGAGTGCTACGAGCGAGGAAATGGTCCGGAGTAAATTTACCATAGAAAAATCACAGTCAACGAGCAAAAGTGGTAAAACAATGGGGATACCCTCTGGTAAACTGACATAGCTATTGAAAATGGCCATTTATAACGGATTTTCCCATTAAAAATTGTGCATTTCCATAGTCATGTTACGTAGTTTATCAGAGGGTACACTGGGGATACAATGGGGATACACTAGTGCCGCCGTGCCGCCTCAAATCCTTCGCTAAGTTGGTTTAGTTCAGTAGGCCAACTATGGTTTGATGCGGGTATAAAACACCTTGCAACTGGGGACACCATCCTGTAACTGGTTCATACGTCATATCTATATAAACCATGTATAGCTGGTGATATGTTTCCGAGAAATAATTTGATCAATTTGGATGGTTCTCGCTCACTAAGTGGGATGCACATCTAAGCAGGTGAACTCAAGTTCTTTGGATCAATCGTTCAATCCCAGCCACTCTGGGATTGCTTTGTGGAAAAGGACGATCCAGGTCAGGTGCCTTTTCTCTTTCTGAGGTCCATATTCAAGTTTAGTAGGGTCAACCCACTGGAAATTGAAAGTTTCTATACCAAAAAGGATCATCCCACGGATCGTAACTGGTTCAACCTGGTGATCGTAAGTCTTCTAAGTGCATCATGCGATATGTAAATGGGAGCTAACTATGGTTGAATTTCTGACTGTTTTCGATAAGGGTGACCGTGCGAAACAACGATCTGCGTTGTCTCTAGCGACTCTAGGCATCGATTGTATCAAGTTCCGGCCAACCCGAGAAGACCATGGGATACCCTGTACTGATTCAGAGCCATGGAAAAGACCCATGAAAGTGGATGATTTACCAAACATGGCCATTTTCCATGGCAAAGTGTTAGATGACCTGGGTATATCTGGGCAACTTATCATACTTCACCTGCCAAGTTCAGCAGCTAACTGGGATCGTTCCCCAAATCAAATCCCCCTGTCATTTCTAGTTGTGTCGTGGTGATGACCCCATGACCACACGAAGAGACGATGGAAGAATTGCGTCTCAACGCTGAGGCGGACGCAACTATTTACAGCTTCTGTTTGTCTTACCCTCTGGTTATTTAACATAGCCATGGAAAATGGCTAATTTGGGATGATTTTCCCATTGAAACCTCCATTTACAGGGGATTTTCCATGGCTATGTTAAATAACCAGATGGTAAATTTATGGGGGAAAAAACAAAAAACAATTCCATTGGTTGAACCATGTTGCAACCCTGATGTTTCCCCTATGAAAAGTGGCACAAAAATGTTCATCGCCTATAGTCCATTTTTTACACACCTCATGCAGGTTCTCTCTCACTGGGGAAGTGTCTCAAGCCATGGCAACTACTTGCCTGAATGGAACTGGCCATGAAAAATGTGGAAAAATGCATCTTTGAAACCTGAGTCTTTGGATGGTTTTGGGGGTCTAGAATTTCTCGAGACATCATTCAGCAGCAGAAGAATCTCACAGCGAACTGCATTTTTTTTTTTCCGCACAGACTTCCAGCAAACCTCAGATGTGCAGTGGGACCGGCCCTCGCTCCCTAACGATTGGGGCGTAGCCCTCTGCCAAGATTCACCCAAACTTACCATCTTTGTCCGATTTGTGGGGAAATCTGGCAGGCGGAATCCCCCACTGTTGCTTATATCAACCCAAGGTTTACGATATTCTTGGGGTTGCTTCACTCCCCATATTTTTTGGTTGGACCCTCATGTTTGATGACACACGAAGGCTTACCCAGCTTTGTGATACAATTGGATTGCATTCCCACATGTTCTTGGTAAAACCCTATGTATGATTCACTCCATCTCATTTATAGTCCTTGCAAGCCTATCTTATTTATTGATGGGACTGCGGAGAGGCTTCCTTGCCTTTCCATGAATTGCATTATAGCTATAATTATGTATGTTTGCTTATTTGTTGTCATGATCATAATTATCATTATTACCCTGTGGCTATTTAACATAGCCATGGAAAATGACCCATTTATAGATGATTTATAGTGATTTACCTATTGACAAATGGTGGTTTTCCATGGCTATGTTAAATAACCAGAGGGTATATATCATGAACATAGTGATTATCATCATTTATGATTATTGGCAATTCCCCGTCTTTTCTTGGTTAGACGCCCATGCATTTAAAGCCAATAATCAATACTTCCCCTATATCCTTATATAATTAGATTATATTCCCACAATGTGGTGTCCCGCAGTCATTAGTCCGCAAATAACCCCCATTGCCTATACGATAAATCCAAATGTTATGTTGGTAACCGACTTAGCCAAGGTTCACGGGGGCACCACCTTGCAAGTGGCTAGTATCATGAGGATGCAACCAACCCATGGATATTGTTGGCTATATCCCAATTGCTACATTATTATGTGATATATACTGTTTTACAGGAGTATCAACCACAATGACACAGGTTTGAACACACTGTTTTCTTGAGCCAACGCACACAGTAGTAGATAGGTGAGAAGTATATACATCCAGTGAAACCCCCTAAAAACACCCCCCGCTGTCCGCAGAATTCACGGAGGCCGGAAGGAGATCGCCGCTATGACCTTGGAGCGGCATAAAGGAAAAACATCACTGTCAACTATCTATCGGATGTGTGCTGCAAGTCTCAACTCGGATGCATGAAGCAAAATACGGATGCAAAACTTTTTGATCGTCGGCACCGGGCATGTGACAGAAAGACAAAAGCACGATGGCCTGGCTTCCGCCAAGGCATAGGGAGCATTACCACTCCATTCAAATGCCATGGACATCGGAAACATTCAGAAAAGGCCACTCTAAAATGCGTCAANAGGCATAGGGAGCATTACCACTCCATTCAAATGCCATGGACATCGGAAACATTCAGAAAAGGCCACTCTAAAATGCGTCAACTGTACACAGGCCAATGCGAAATGACTTGATCGGATGCAAAATGCAATCGATTGGAACCACTTGGACAGCAAAAGATTTCACATTTGAAATGGACACATGTAGTGCAAATGCAACTCGAATCCACTGGGTTCAGATCCGCTCAATTGGCCACACCTTCCGGCAGGCATAGAAAACTCTACAAATCTACGCCTACCAAGGAATGTAGTGGATACTACCGTCTGCTNACCGTCTGCTAGCTGCTGCCGAGTATGCGGCATGCCGTTGATCTCAGTATATTCCTCGTGGACGATCGGGACGCTGGGAAGCAAAGGAACGACCGGGTCGTCGGAGGCCGGAGTTGATGCCGTAGCAGCCGTCGATGATGAAGCAGGTGGAGGTCCAGGCGGACTGCGCGGAGCAGCACTGGAAGATCCTCCTCCCCATTCTGCATTGGGCTGCTGACGAGCATATGATTGGCTCCAATTTCCTCCATAGTCCCAACTGGCCTGCCCTCCCGAGCGGCGTTGATAGCCCTGCGACCACTAGTCACGGCGACCATGCTGCCACCCACCCCATTGAGATTGGGTGTTGGGGCATTCAAAAGATCGGTGACCATACTGTCCACATGACCAACATTCAACTGCTCTTTCAAAGGCTGGGCGCATTTCACGTTTTCCTTTGCCTTTCCCTTTTCCCTTTCCCTCACGTCGAGCGACCGGATCGAAGTCTCTGTGGACACCCTCCCTCGCCTCAGTGTATTTTCGACACTTGGCAAGTGGGAAGTCCTTGACGTCGCTTGCAGTGGCCTCTTCCTCATGGCTGTAGTTGAGCCCATTGAAGTTGTTGTACTGCTCATTCCACTGACGNAAGTGGGAAGTCCTTGACGTCGCTTGCAGTGGCCTCTTCCTCATGGCTGTAGTTGAGCCCATTGAAGTTGTTGTACTGCTCATTCCACTGACGTTTGGCAAAGTCCACCAAGTCGAAGAAGCAGTCCTGGGCAGTTGGCTGGTCGATGACTAGCATTGATCCGGCCCATCCATGAAGAAGTGGCTGAGGTTCCCCTCGAGCTTTCAAGATCTCGGTGGTGAGCACCGCAAATTGAGCAAGAGAGAAAAACCTGGCATAGTGGGCCACCACTGCTTCTTTCGTGACGTCGAGAGGCTTCCTGATGTCTCTTTCCACATCGGGCATAAACACAAGTCGTGTACTGACCCCAGTTCCCTGCTGCTTTTCCCTTGCATCGCGTGATCGTCCAAAATCTGGAGAAAGACATTTGGCAATCACTTCAAGGAAATCACAACAGTCAGGTGTGATTTGGGCCATTGCGTTGTTGAACAAATAGTATGGGTCACGTTCCATGCGGTCTCGAATGCTTGTAAAACCCAGTTTGGCATACCTTCCGGCATGCGTGGAGGCAGCATCTTTGACATTGCCAAAATTGCTTCTTCCCGCACGTCTCTGGTCTGCCTTGGTTCTGTCCGAGACTCGTTGGGCCCTTGGCTGTTTCTCGAAGTCGATCTTGTCGAGGGCGAATATCCCGTTGTTCATCTTGGCCGTTCTTTCCAGGCGGCATACCTCAGTCGCAATTCTGCCGTCAGTCCATCCGACAAGCCATCAAGGGAGCTTTGACACTTGTGCGTGCCCTCAATGTTGTCGGCTTGGCAGAAATGACAAGGCACCTGTTTCATCTCAATCTTTCGGTTGAAGATGTAGTCATCAGGGTTCCTGGAATTCTCAGTGGCCTTCCCTCCCGGGTAGCTTCTCTTTCCTCTGCCCTTGCCTTTTCCCTTCCTGATTGTCTGGGCTAAGGACAAGGCTCCGAAGTAGCCTGAGCGAAGTTCGATTTCATCAAGAATGATGCCATCCTTTCCTTCACGGCGACGCTTCAGAGGAGGAAGCTTGGTGGGAGAGTCAGTCAGCTCCATATGTCCGGGTTGAAGAACGTGGCTTTGGAGGTGATCCCTGAGCTTGTTCTTTGCCGTAGCGATGGTGCTCTCGATGAGTGCTTCACGCTTCGGCCGAGATTCCTCTCTGGCTTCCNTCTTTGCCGTAGCGATGGTGCTCTCGATGAGTGCTTCACGCTTCGGCCGAGATTCCTCTCTGGCTTCCTTCATCTTGGAATTGTAGCCATTGCGAGTCAACTCGAAGGACCGGTTCACCCAAGCGAA